>VXBQ01011625.1:718536-769698 GCA_013400175.1 Phainopepla nitens | reverse complement strand
TTTTTTTTTTTTTTTTGTAATTAAATGGAAGACTGTCTTTATTGAGCCTTTCTTTTGGTGCCTTAAAATTATACCTTTCTGGTAGTAAATTCCCCTACTTAAAACTTTAAAATAGCCTTTTTTAATGGGAATGGTATTGGTCTAGAGGTCAAGGGTTCTGACCCATTTCAAAACCTTTGACCTTCATTTACAACCCCTATGGTTTGCTTGCCTGACGAATAAGGATAATGCAAAATTAATGTTTCTTCGCATCGATTTATTCGTTTTAGTGCCTATATTGCCAAATTTATTTAGAGTGTGCTGATAGACATTTCATGAATACAAATGAAAGAATCATAGAAGGTGTGAAAAATCGATAGTCTACATTGTCAATAAAGTGCAATAAGAACAATTACTTCTGGAGATTACACCTAATAGATTTTACAATGAACTAGTGAAGAGTAGTTATGTTTTCCAGTGAGATTATTAATGAATGTAACCAGAACTTTGCTCATCTAGTTTTCCATCTTCCTCAGGAAATATAGTATCGTTTTACCCTAAAAGGAATTTAATATTCCTTATGGAACTTTTGGAATTTAGAGATTGTTATTTTACATATGGCAATACTGGAAGTGAACATTGTTCACAACTTCTAGAATATGAACTTGCAGCTGATTTAAATTATAAAAGAATCTTTGCTACTGAGAAATCCATAGAACAAGTTTTACTGTTCATGTGGGAATGTGTTGAAGTATAAACTAATCCAAGTATTAAATATGTGTCTGACAACTTGGTATTACCATTTAGAAAAATTAGTTTTTGGTATCCATGCTGCTTGTATCAATAATTAGTGCTTGACCTTTCCCTTTTTTTTTAGGTAAGGTAATCTAATCTTTCTCAAAATCATGTTGTGCTCTGTACTGTATGTCACTTGTTTGGTTTTGGGAAGTGGGAAGGATAAGGAATAAATGACGTGCTCTAATGCATCTATTTGTCATATGTGTCACAATGCCACTTAATGCTAATCTAATCAAATTGAAGCTACTGTGATTGCTTAGCAGTGCAGGTTGTACAGGCTGAGGTGGTTCTTTGTGGAGAGTAGAAATAAACCAATAAAGTCACAAAGACCTCAAAGTCTTTTTAAAGTTACATAGCAGCTGTAATTTTTGGCAGAATATGAAAAATGATGTGAGAAATGAATCTAAAATTAGCTCCAGATGTATACAGATTGTTCTGTGGTGATAATTACATTTTTCACTTTGAATTTTCCTAATTCAAAGAGGTCAGCATGGCAATCACAGAAGTGATTTATTTTGTTAAGAAGTGAACTGTCTTTTGCTACATGAAAGCTTGAGAGATATGAAATTGAATTTCAAGCCGACATTTTACAGATACTGGGAGGAGATGGGGTTGAGCTTGATTGATTTTTTTTTCTTTTTTTTTTTTTCCTCCTTTTTATTTCCTTTTTTTCCCCACAAGATAGGGTGGGAAATGAAGTGATACCCTTTTGCTAAAATTTTAATTAATTTTTAAGAGGAGATGGAGAGGATGCAGTGCCAAAGATCAAAAGATCAGGTCAAGAAACAGTTTTTAATCACATAAATAATGTGGCATAGTTATGAAGTAAGTATCTGCAAATTTGATTTAAAACTTCACAAATTTGTCAGCCATCATTTTATGAAATTGAAAGATTGCTTTGATTAATCTTTTGTGTTTTTTATGATAACCTCAAAATTCATTTTAAACATTGTAGATACAATGCAAGTACTTGGATTGTTTTTCTGAAGCACCTGAGATTTTTTTGATGTTCATTTAGATGTGTGGCTGAATTATATTTTTGTTCCTCGGAAGTGGAAAATGGAATAATAATATCCTACAATTTTTTCATACATTTGTGAAAATAAAGCTCTTTAATGGGTGAAGTAATTTAAAAAAAATTCAAGAGGTACAATTCTCTGAAACTATTTGTGACACCTGGTTATTTTCTTTTCTTGTTTAAAATTCATATATTTAGGCATATAGAAAAAGACCCTTCTTTAATGTGTTTGTGTTTGCATATTGATATATTGCTTTCTGTTTAATACAAGGTAAAAATAGAAACAGGTGTTTTGAGACATAGACAAAAGGCTTTTTCTAAGACAAAAACAGTTGTGTTTTTTGATAGACACGCTACCTTTAGAGACGTGTCTCTGTGTGTGTACTTACATTTCTATAAATCTATCAAAACATAAAGAATCCTTCATTTAATATTACTGCAAAGTGTTCTGCTTATTTGACATTAATATCAGTTTTGAAGGAATCGACGTTGCATTCAAGGCCACTTTATAAAAGCGTTGTGTTGCTCATCCTAATTCAGTCTGACACACATTCCAATAACACTACCTCCCTTCTAGGGTTTAAAACTAAATTTATGGCTGAGCATTGTGAAGTGCATCATTTAAAAATGGTTTCAACCCAAAACATCTAATAAATAAATAATGTGTATGGCTACTCAGTAGCAGACTTTCCAGACTAGAAATCATTCCATCGGATACTCAACAGTCCACTATCGGAGAGGGCTGTCAGATAAATCTTATAGTAGCTGCATTCATGTCCTGTAAATCACATGTTATTGTCTGAGCCTTCTGCCAGGTCATCTATTCTTTTCCCATTTATCAGAAATGCATACAGTACAGTAAACCTGGAAGCACCATCTTGTCTGGCCTGGCATCCTGTCGGGGTAATTAAACCAGCCGAAAGAGAGAAGTTCTCTTTCTGTTCTCCTGTCTAAATGGGCAGCATCAGGATGTTGGACGTGCTCACATGCAGTTCTGAGACAAAACTTCTGCATGGGGAAACTGGTGTCATCCCTGAAGGAAGCATTTTCATCTGGAAGGGCTCTCTCTCTGTGCCTGAAACTCAAAGGGGCATGGATGAATTGACTGCACGTCCATAAAGCATAAATACTACTGTGCTTCCTTTCATTTCTCAGATATTTTCTTGAGATACATGACTGTGTAGGAAAAACTGTGGTCTTCCCTCTTATCTCATGAAGAAGTTAAAAATATTTATCTCTTGCTCATGTACGTGAAGCATTTGTCTGATATTGCAGCTCCAAGGTGAAAAGGTACAAAATAGGTGAGATAAGTTCCATAATTTTCCTTGATGCCTTTAGATTTTCAAAATTTCTGGCATTTGAAAGATGCTGCTTTCTGTTGTCAATCAACTGAATCATCAGTGGAGTTTGTGTTAGAGAACTAATTAGGTGGCTCTTCTCAGATTCATCTTCTACTTAGGAGCATTTTTCTACTGAATCTGAATGTTCTAGATTACAAAATGAACTCACACTAACTGACTCGAATGCTGTTCAGCTGTTGGATAATTTTCTAAAACTGATAGAATGCCACCCAACCTGTTTAAAAGATTACAACTGAAAATTAATGAATACTGCAGCAACTTGTATGAACCCTCCACCACCACTGCTCACACATGCACCCCATGTGCTTGTTCAAGGTATTCTCATTCTTAGTTCCTCCTTCCTCTATCCAGTGTTTTTTTCAAAAAGACTGAAGGCACATTCTTGATAAATGATGGTGTATGTAAAACCCAGACCAGTGTTTTGATACATTTAATTGCTAGGTATTTTATCTTCTGGAAATACTAATACGGTATATTGCAATATAACCATAACTATTAGATATATAGTGGACCTTGATAGAGTAGTACTTGGGGAGATGGAAGAGGGAAGCATAAACCCTAATACTCCAAATATTTTTTATGTGCAGAGATAGCATCTCCTCATATTGCTCAGTGAAATATAATCATGGTTGAACATGTCATGTGCAGCTCTGACAGTTTTTGGAGGTTTATGTGTGCATTTAAAAAATACAGCAGAGGCTGATAAATAGAATTAAGACAGAAAAAAATTACACTGTGAAAGTTGGTCTTACTGCCCTTACAGGCAAACTTAGAGGTCTTCTACTTGCTTTCTTTTTTCTTTTTTCTTGTCTAACTGAGTTGTCGCTGGTTAAGTGGTGAAGTTTTTGCCACAGGTATTTCTTTAGCATGATCTTTCATGTTCTACCAAATCCCTTTGCTGGTGGATTCAGATGCTCATCAAGAAGTCAGTGTGCATCTCTTGCATGGGCAGCATCTTGGTTGTCTCATCTCGCTTATTTTGATAAGGAATCTTAATTGAGCAATACCAACATGTTCCATGTACCCATACAAACCATATGATTCCATTATTTTCCCAAAGGAAAAGCAACAGGAGTTGGATTTTTTCAGCAGAATTTTTGCACAGCCTCCTTCCTCTTCTACCCCATTGCTTAAGTGTTTGTGGAATGCAGTGGGATCCTCAGGCTTTATGAGTATCCTCTGCTCAGAAAAAAGGCTTGGCATCCATGATCCAAGTTCATTACCTCAGGAATGGATTTCTGCAATGTGTTCTAAAATGTGGCAAGCCTTTGAATTGCTTGGAGATTTTAGTTGATGTAGAAGATGGCAGGTTTTCAGTGTTGGTTGAGAGAACACATTATGCTGATGCTCTGTGATCTGCACTGGATCCTAATTTACTTTTAAGTGCAATTTGATGTGATGGATAACTATAGTGATTGCTTTGAAGTTTTAATTGAATTGACTATAGGTTATCTAGAGACCAATGTCACCGTGATACCATGGCAGCCAAACTCAACAGATTCATCAAAACTCTCTAGCAATATCCTGGTTTAGATATGCAGAGAATAAATGCTGTTGGAATACTTTTTATGTGCCCCAAGTATTAGATTATGACATTTTAATCACAGTAATGTTCTTCCATCTAATTGCTTTGTTATAACAGCTGAAAATAAGTCTAAAAAGAATTCTTTTATATATATCCTTTAGATATGTGGTCAAATATATATATGTGTATATGTGTGTTTTGGTATAAACGGTAGATTTTGTAGGGATTTTGTAAACTGTCAGATGATTTTCTATCAACTGTAATACATGCTCTAATTTCCTTTTAAAAGCCATTTAGAAGATATCTGGAGTAGAAAGGTTTTCTTTTTATACAGTGTGAACTTCTGCCAGTAGGATCTGTGTATCAAAGATTAATGCAGCTGTACTTGAGTTAAAAAGCTCCAGTGATAGATTGCTTTCATGATAAAATGGTTAGAAACGTAACTTTATCAGGCAAATGAAAATGATTTAGATCTTAACACACAAAAATTGAAAAAAGATTTTACCAAAGTCTAAATTGAGAAGTTCAGGGGAAGATTTTGCATGAATCATGCCCATAGGTGTTTGCCTTGTGCCTTGTATTGCTAACTTTCTTTAAAATGTTGTGCCAGAAATGTTATAGTGCGCTTTTTTTTCTTCTTTTAAAAAAAATGAACAAATTATTTTTATTGCTTGTGCTCTTTTGAAGTGTTTGAAGATTGGAAGAATATTTGCTAGCCTAGCTTTTTGTAGAGATGAGGTGGCTGTGGAAGGGAGAATATTCGAGATCATCTTACTCTGTTGTGGGTTATTTAGATTCTTAAGAAGCTCAGATCTGCTTCATACCAAGAGGATCCAGGCACATTAATAAAACTGTGTAAATCCTAACATTTGAAAACATGGGATTGCCGAGTATGTTATTAATTGTTATGCAAGCAGCAGTAGGGATGTTTCTAGTGTAATTTAGTAACAAATATTACATGGTCGTGGAAAATAAATTGGAAAATAAAATTGGAAAATAAAATGGAAGATCTTCGTCCTATTCTTTTTAGGATGCAGTTGGATGGAAAGTAATTAGGAAATGGCTGTTGAGCTTTATGTATAGTGCTACTTCTGATATTTCTAGTGAAAAGATTTTACATTATAAACTGTTTTCTCCTCAAAAATCCTTTTTCCCCTGCAATGTATGTTTTAATCTACAGTGGTTTAGTTTTGCAGGAGGGAGACTGTGGTTAGAGCCAGGGAAAGGTAGATCCCATGGTAACCAGGGCCTATGCTATCAAAGTATTCTCCTGGGGCAAAAGACATTTTAGTTCAATTAATGTTTCAGGTAACAATTATTATCACCAGGCAAAAGAATATGTCAGAAAAGTTTCAACATATTCCCACAAAGTAGCTAATAGTCCAGGAGCTTAAGGGCATTTAGCAGTCATGTAGAAGAGTCCAGTTTTGAAAGAAATTAAGCTCTCTCAATTTGTAAAAACAACATTGTGATTCATCTGTTTGTCCTCAATTGCCATTTCCTTTTTTTGCTGTGATACAGGGTTTCTGCATTCTCCTGCGTTGCAAGATGCTTGATAAGCACAGTGAGCTCTTTGGCTAGTGATCAGTAGGATTAACTTTGGAAAATGAGAATGGAAGTCTTGGAAGGTGTGGGTGGGCACTGGCTGTGGAATCCAGAATCCTTAAATGTGATCCTTTGGTGCTTGGATTTTAGATACTCTCTTGTCAGTAAGTTTCCTTCTAACAAAGCAGAAGGTTATGTTACCAAATCTGTTCTCTAGAACACCTGAGTTCTCCTTACACTGATATATCTGGGGATTTGTGCATAGTGTAACTTCTTTCCTTCCTGAGTGGGAATTTTCCTTCCATCTCTGAAATCTGAGGATTTCAGTTTGGGAGCGGAAAACATCTATTGGCAACTTTCCTGCTTGGTATTTGTCACTGAGCAGAGTACTTGGAAAATTACAAATGGATTACATGTGCTATGGATATTTTGCTGTGTGCTTCATTGACCTGTTATATATTGAAGTGTCTGAAACTGAAGATCAGATTGGTAGATAACTGTCTGAAGTGCAAATCTGATAATATTGTAATAAATGGAAACAGCTGGGAAAACCTTTCCTTTGAACTGAAGTATGTTGAAATTACATTTAAATTAGGTGCGTATATTTTTTTTTCTTTGACTTAAGCAGTATGTAGATTTTGCCTCTCCAGAACTAGATTATTGTTATATATTCTGTGTGAAACCCCAGGATAATGTAAAAGCTGTCTATTAAAACTTCATCCTGGCTCTGATTTCCAGTTACTCTCTAAATTGTTTGAGCATTTAATTGCCTGTAATTCCCTGTTGAGCTGCATGGAATTTCTTGGAGAGAACCCTAGTGTGTTTAAGTAGGAGTTTCTTTCAAACTCCAATTCTTAAAATGGCTACGGTTCACACTTCACTGCACTTAAGATCTGCTTGAAATCTGTCTTTTTTTCTTAGATCTAATTGCTGTCTTCAGGAATATTGTGCTTTTTAGTATGGCTTATAGATAGGCCATTTTAAATGCCTGTGTCCATCACTGGCTAAATTTTAAAAACAATTTAAAAATTGTGATAGACTCATACAAGAAACAATATGCCATGAAGTGAATGGATTTATATTGACAGTTTGCTTAGTAGTAGAAATGAAAGAAGTTTATAACTTTGCTTTTGCCTTAAGTGTGAAAATAGGTTGGAATGTATTAAGAATGATTTGCCAATCCTGCACGAATAGTAAGTGACCTGTGCTTGACTTAGTGACGCAGTAAGAGCTTGGTGGTTGTATCCTGGCAGGTAGTGGTCTGAATGGTTAGAATGTGTTTGCTTTATATCTTTATATCATTCCATAATACTTTAGTCTAGGAGGATGTTTTAAGGGTTTACTCATTGTCCAGTTTGGAGATGAAATGTACAATGTGAGATTTCAAGATGAGCAAAAATTATTGTTTTTTAGTTTATGCTACACGTCTGCTTTCCAGGAACGAATTGGGAGCTTTGTGGTTTTGAAGTATTAAAAAAAGTCAAGATGGGTTCTATATATTAGACTGAGAAAGTTTGTAGAGAGTTGTCCAAGCAGATAGGTGTAGTAAAGCTGTGACATTTTTGTTTGGAGTGGTGTGAAGCATTGTGTCTTGGGACAATCCAGTTGGAGGATTCAACATGTCTTACTGGCTTTTCATGGAGAAATGGATTAAAGAGAGGGTTACAAACCACAAAACCATTCTTTGAAATATTTTGCCACACTGGAGTGGAGAGAGGTGAACTTTCCTAAGTTGTTCTTACTAAAACAGAATTCTGTGGAAAAAGTGGGGATTTTTATTCCCTGATTTTCTTTTTTTAAAGTACAATCTTTAGTGATTCTATGGACTTCTCATTTATTATAAGCTCATATGAAGAAAAATTCTCTCATGAGTTAAAAATTATTTGCATTTGGTCAGAAATCCAGGACGTGGTGTTGGTGTGAGTTTAATGGAAAACACACCCTCTACAGCTAGAAATATTAGCCCTTAAAGCTGTGTTGCTGAGAGTTTGTTTGATTAGTGTATACATTTTTATGTGTAGGGAGGAGAGTGGATTGTCTGATGTAAATGTGAATCTTGGGAGTGGGCTAGGGGAACAGGACAGCTTCATTTCCATTAATGTACAGTGCTGCAGATGTTCAAAACCGAGGAAACGTAATTTAGCTACAGAAGCAAGATTTTTCTGAAGAAAAAAGGCATCCTGTTGCTTCACCAGCACACTAGGACTTAAAAAAACACCACCATTTAAGGTGAGTTTTGTGCAGCAAGAGCATACCCTGTGGCTTGGCAGTCTAGTCAGAAGGATGATACCACGCTGACTTTATAACTAGATCTTTGAACAATATTCTCATGGGTGGTAAATGCAAAACAAAGTAATATCAACTGGCACTTAATTCTGTGAGCTCCCTGCTGGTGGGGCTCTGCACTGAAATGGAGCTCTTCCTGACAGGAAGTCAGCCACGAAGTGTGGAGACCTCTGAAAATAAAGTGTGCTTTAATTTGACACCCTGCTGTTTTACAGCCAGTCTGTTTAATTTGAGACTATGGAAAGGGGGTTAGTACAGGGGAGGGGTATGAGATTATGGAAAGTTCAGTGAGCAGCAATGCTTGTTGCTGATTTAATACTAATTACAAATATGGGAACTTTTTTGTTTGTGTTAATAAACCAAATAATGTCTGTTTCCAAGCAGAACTGCTTAGGGAACTCTGGATTTGGGGAGCTGTTCTATTTACTGGAAGCTCCACCCAGAGAAACTTTGTGCAGTGGTGCTGTTCAGTTTATTGTCTGACTTGCACTCTTATTCATATGCATCTGTGCTTTTTGCCTATTTCTGCAATGAGGAAAGCATTTGTCTCATCAAGGATTGTTGGCAATTATTCCAGGAGTATTTTGTGATAACTTAAGTGATAAAAACCTCATAATTCAGATTATGTGGCAGTCGTGATATTGAGGTCTGTTAGGTGTTAGAGCCTAGTTCAGAATCAATTTTGATTCAGAAGAAACAGCTGGATTTTCCACTGTTCTTTGAATAGTTCTGCAGGCATTTATTTCTATTTCTACCTGAAACCAAAATGGATATATTTTTCTTTTGGTAAATCTGCTTGATGAGGATTTGCAGAGAAAGGAGCACAAAATTTTTATTTTTCTTGTTTATTGTAGTGACAGATGATAATAGAGACCTTTGTTGCAACATGTTGTATATGTATTATATTTTAGTGTAAATATAGACAATAGATGTAGGATGAGGAAGGGCATGGAGTATGCCAGTGGAGTGTAATGGGAGAGATGTTAGGTTTTCTGTCTTTTTATTTTCTAAATTGATTTAGCTTCATTTTCTCTAAATCTTTTAAGAGAAGTTCTGCACCAGGATAGGATTGCCTAAGGGTATATCAAGGGACAGGTTCGGACATCCTGTGTTATGAGTGAAGAGATGGGATTGGTTTACATACTTGAGTTTCATTCCCTCAAAGGTCCAATTTATATCTGGCGAGATATAATATCCAGCAGGAATATCCAGCAAGATATATCCAGCGATATCCAAAATATCCAGCAAGAATATTGTTCATCATGTGCATGCATTCTTTGAGAGTTTAAATAGAAACCAAGGTACATTTGGGGGAAAAGGGTGATACCAGAATCAAGGATTCATAGAAGGTTTGGGTTGGAAGGATCTTTAAAGATCATTTAGTTCCAGCCCCCCTGCTGTATAAAGGAGCTTATGGTTCCAAAATGAGTGTTGTATTTCTTTATTAGTTAAGTTTATTTATTTGAAGCTGAGAACATTGAGCAGGAAGGTTGCTGCTATTTGATGGTGATGGTGAATTTTACTATCAGTGGGACCAGTCCAGAACTACTGGTGCTGCTGTGCAGCACTGAGTTTGCTGTGATTTTCTTGTTTTTGTAATTTGTAGTCTACCTTGAGAGGCATTTTCCTTCCTGTTCAGTGGTTTCACAAAATCTCAAATTACAGTCACAGTTAAACAAAAAAAGCACTGAAGTCAAGGGTTAGTTGCATTATGCTTCTGCTATTCCTCAATTTGTTTGCCTTTGTTCATGAAAATTATGCTGGCACTGCAACTTAATTATTTGGATCTTTTCCCTTTGTTCATCTTATGTTCTCACTTTTCTTCGCGTCTGTTTTTCTGACTCATCTCCTTTGACTTAAGAGTTTTGTGCTTCCCATTGCTGCTTGTTTACAGAACTGCTTGGTACTTTGATTTCTCAATTGATTTTTAAGATTCCTGTTCATATTCTTTCTGAAGCTAGTCCTTCATCTTGGCATTGAAAATAGCCGATGGTTAAGGAACCTGGAGAGGAAACTGCCATGGAGAAGGTTTGCTGCTAGATGAACTCAAACCTGACCCTTAATTTTGTTTCATGGGGCGTCATGGCAACAGCCTGCTAGTGGGAGAGAGAAAGGGAAAAGCTGCCCGGGGAAATTGCTTCCTCCATCAGAAAGTGGGGACCTGAAAGCAGCGATCCACTAATTTAGTTTTTTCCCCAGTTTTTCATACTTCTTTGAAACTAGATACAAAAATGAAATTTTTGTGTTTTGATCAGAGAGATCAAAATGCAGCTTTTATGCTGTGAAAATTATTACTGATATAATTTTATTTATGCAGTGATATTTTTATAATTTTGTATGAATTTTGGATTAAGTTAGTGTTATTTTACTGCTGTTTTAAGAATACTTGGTGTCACCATAAATTATGGCAAATGCAACTTATCTCAAGATTTTTTAGCTGTGTGCTATTGTTAAAGATTGTATATGCTGTAACATCTTATGTCGTATATCTTTCATAACAGTGTATTTTTTTAGGATAGATTTGTGTCCTTTGTAGAGAAGGCTACACTTTGAGAGTAATCTCATAGCACAAAAGGCATTGTGACACGTTTTTTCTGTGGTGTTTTTACTGAAGAATCTAGTAGTTAAGTATATAACTCCAGCTCTACATGTGTGTAATTTATTTTCAGAATCTATAAAAGCTCACTGTGACTTGAACTTCAACTTTTAAGTATTGAAATTAAACTCTCATTATAGTTTTAGGCATTTACCACTAACATTGTGGTACTAGTTTATAGGAAGCTCTGTTTACATGGAATAACCCACATGGTTAAGCAGCGGGGGACTCTTCTGCTTTTAGTTAAAAACCTGCTGTTTCTGTATGGCTTATTTACTACTTCTTTAATTCTTAATGTAGTGTGCTGTGGAATTGAGCATGCAAAAGTCAGCAAAGAGTTCAGTTTTTTGCGTCTAAGGTTATTACTTGCTGTACAATAATAAAGGCACTATTTTATTGGGTTAGTTGTAATTAACTTCAGCACTAGGCATTGATATAAATCATTCCTAATCTGTTTTCTTTACATTTTCGTTCTTTTAAACTGGTTTAACATAGCTTCTTTCTGTCGTCCTTTTACATGAGGACTAGGGTTGTAATTGCTTTTTTGAATTAGGCTGTCGGAAGCAAATGTGCGTGTTGGTCCAAGAATTGATTAAGGAACACTAATGAGTTTCATATAGCACTTCCAAAAGTTTTGTAATAAATACTCTGTAGTGGTGATCACTTATAACATTAGAACTCAATACAGTGTTGTCATGCTATGCAGCTGGGAAAATATTTCAGTATAAGAAACTGTGATTCAGTTTCATAGTTAAAATAGTCGAGAATTTTGTGGTTATGAATTTAAAAAAAAAAGTCATGTTCCAACTTTTTCCCAGAGTGTATTTTATGGAAGTAGCTATTGGTATTATACACTTTGTTTCAGTGTTTGATAAAACAGAGGAAAAATACTGAAACAGTGTTAATTTTTCATTTTTCTGCTTAGTCTTGATGTTTAATGCCACATGAGTTCTGTGCCATTCTGACTGATTTATCAATACACATGTACTGCAGCATGTTCAGTAGTTCCTCAGAAGCACAGGTTTGAAACAAGGATTTTGTTTGTTCTTTTCAGTCACCTTTGCAGCACTGTATGTGTTTGTTTCTTGAATTCTTTTTGTTTTTCAGGGGTAGATAATCACACATGCACAAGCTCAGCCCACCTTTATGTATGGTTCATTAGTTTGATATGAGTGTGTTTAGGATATTTTCTCACATTGGTGGGCGTGGTGTTATACCTTCACCTGAAAAGCTCTCTCATCTAATTGATTTTTACACAACTTTCTCCTAGAAGACTCATTAAAATTTTCAATCTGAAGACTTCAGTTGTGTACTGTCCCTGATCTTTTTGACAAAAAGCAATGTCTTTTTTAATGGAATGCCAGCAGTAAATACTTTTTATTATAACTGGGTGTGCTTGATAGTTTTAAAAGTCTTATAAAAATAATTAGCTCTTTTATATAGTTCTAATGGCAGCCTTGCAAGTTTCCCCTGGAGCAGTCTCTAATGAACAGGCCTTGATTTTTCCAGTTGGGCTTTCAGATTCCCAGAGGACTTGACTTCAGACCTTGAAGGGCAGCAGCTGCCATTTGTCTTGAGCCTGGAGTTGCCAAACAGACAGACCATGTACTAATAGGACACATTTGTACAGCCCGAGTACGTGGGACCCCGATAGAGCCCTAATGACCATCATCTGTTGAGAGCTTGTAGCTGGCCAGGGTTAGAGTAACTTTTATCACCCTTATTGAAATCAAACCCTCTGTATTGATTCGTGAGGTAGCTTAGCTTGTTACATAGAAGCCACATTAAAGCTTTTATAGAGAAGCCTTTGTTTAAATTTCAGTAAATCCAAGCCTGTTCAGTAAGGTTTTTTGGGTGACAAGAGGTTCTGAATTTTTAGGATAGTAGTGAATATTTTTGCAAATTCTCACTTTGTTTCAGGATTCAGCAAGAGTAGTGATGTTCTGTAGAGAAAGGGCCATGAAATATTTATTGAAATAATTTTTTTCTCAACCAGTTTCTGATGGTTCTTTCATTATCTCTTTATGGTTTTTAAATTTTATTTGAGCATACAGGTATGTCTTTATATATACTGGATAACTATCTCAAATGTGTCCTCATGTTATTTTTATATTAATTTGTGTCACATCTTTGCAAATGTTCCTCTTCTGTAAGTACTTGGCATGTGCTGATTTCGGTATTAAATTGCTGCATGGTTTCTAGATATGATCTCCCATAACTCCATGTTGCTTTTAATTTTTTTCAATGGAGTTTCATAGATTAAAATAACTGAAGCATGCTTCAACCTTTAAAAGTAATTTATGTTTGCAGAGATTCTGCTTAACATGCAGTCTAACTTTTTTTAATTATGAAGAGCCCAGCTGAGATATAATCTACTTTTCACTATATGTTCTTTATTGCTGAGTTCATTCAAGCCTGTAGTGGATGTGGTGCTGAGAGAGTGCTGACACCAAGTGCAAACACTGCTGAAAAGTTCTTGATAGTTTACTTTAGGCACTTAAAGATTAGTGTATCTCTCTATGAACAAGTTTTTCATGCAGATTTGACCTTTACTCTAGGATATAATATGTCTCTTAGTCATATGTTAACACATTTTCCCACCCTGCTCCTTAGTGCCCCATTCATAGGTGTCAGTACCAAAGTCATCCTTCTCTTTTGTTTCATAACCAAAATAAATTATCAAAACTTCACCAGCTTTATAGGAAGGATGGATTAGTGAAGAATTTTCTCTTTTTTGCCTGCTGATGAGTGTGTGTTTCAACTGCTAGATATAATCCTTAATTGTAAAGTATGTTAAATTGTTTAGAAGGATTTTTTCTTAAGTTTCTGAGAAAAATGAATTTTTAAGGACCATGCATATGTATATATATGAACAAGAGCAGCAGAATGGTTTGCTACGGTTGGAAATAGAGCAGTTTTCATCTATTGGAAATATTTTAATATTCTGTTCAACATCCATGGTTAATTGCTTAGCCATCAGACCAGTTGGTGGATTGGTCTTGCAAATATTTGTATATACCTTGAAGAATGTATGTTTTGGGGATATTCATAGAATTGTAGAATGGTTTGAGTTGAAAATGACCTTAAAGAACATCTAGGTCCAACACTTCTGCCCATAAGTGTTTAAAATATGATTATATTACTTTACCAAGGGTGTACAGCTGAGGAGGGATATCTCCATCTGCTGTCTACAGGCAAGCACTTCAAATTCCAAACCAACAAAAACGTGTATCAACAAAATTTTCTTGCCATTTTTTGAGTGATTACAGTTTAGGAATGGTTATATTGGGCTAGATAAAGGCTCCGTTTGCTTCTTGTGTTATTGCCAGCTATAAACAAAAAGAATAATATAGGACAAATGTGATACTCTTTCGCTCTCCAGCAGCTTTTGCTCAGGGCATTTTCTGTATTGGATGCAGTTTCTGTGTATTTAGCCAATATTAATGTGTTTATATTTTTGATGTGTACTTGTTCCATCTCCTCTTGATCCTATTGAACTTCTAATCACCATGACATGCTTTTGGTGATAGGTGCTTTACACATTGTATAAAGAACCACCTGCATTCTTTGTTTTGAAGCTGGTTCCTGCTATCTGCTGCTTGCAGAAAAAGGCTTTTTGGGTAAATAAGAGGTTCCTGAAGTATTTGATCTGAACAAGGATACTCAGAATGGATAGGAAGCCAATAACAAATGGAAAAAAATCAAATTTGAGGGAGAAATTTTTTAAGAACTTCACTTACCTGATCATGCTGTGTGATTAGAGGCATACTTTGTTTTTATGAAAGGAAATATGAGGATCAAATAGTGTGAAAGACTTTAAAAGACGTTTTAGCATCTGAGGACTGAGATAGCTACACATCCACATGTAGGTGCAATGACATAAAATGGGATGTACAAGTATTAAAGGCTGTTTGCTACACTAATCTTGTTGCTGTTTATGGCCCAATCCAGCTTGTGGTATTTTGTATGTTTTGGTCTTTGGTTATAGTCTAATGCATGCTTTTGGTCTTGGTATTTCCTAGAAAAAAAGTAAATGTAGTAATTTATGAGTTTTATACGAGCATTTGGTGCTGTCATACAACTGATCATTAGTTAAAGTTAATTAAAAAAACCCCACTGTAAAAGAGATTAAATAACCCCAGCATTACTCAAATGGGACAACAGGTCATGGTATCAACCTTGAGGGAGATTATTAGTTTCTGAAAGAAGGGGTTTTAGACCACTACTGTTTAATGTTTTCATTTAATGACCCTTGTGCACTCACTAAGAATCTGCTAATGAAACTTGTTGATGATATAAAATTAAAGCTGTAGAGGACTGGGATGTATTTTTGCTCACTTCAGAGTTGTACTGTATGGAAAGGAAATGTAATAGGTTATTCCATACAAAATTATAATTCAGATGAGGTTTGCAGCACCATTTCAAGAAAGGTTTTAGTCCTTGCCTAGGGTATTATGCGACTCTTTATAGTTTCTATTAAGGAAATAGGTGACACAATAGACAGTTAGGAAATTTCCTTATCTGACACAGTATTTGAATAAAATGTGATTTCTTACTTGTCTTCTTGTCATGGTGATCTTTCATTGGAGCTATTTGTGATCGTGCCTAGTGCTTCTTGGTTTTCCCCCTGCCTCACTTTTGAGTGTACAGTGACCAAAAGCATTAGAAGATGATGTCTTTTGGTCACTAAACATTTACAGCCACGGGAAATGATGGTCAATTACCTACAGCTTAGAACAGGTATGAAATTATTGACTCAGTTGATCTTCCCTTACAGCCCTTCCTCAGAAAAGTGCTGAAATGTGTTTTGTAGTTATTTGGTTGCATTAGTGGTTGAGTTTGAAGCTTTTAACATGTTTTTTCCCTAATACCTTTGGGAGATGGATAACTCAGATGCTGATATAATAATGCAATATGTATACTGAGTGTAATTGTTTGAGAGTGAACATATACTGTGGGGAAATATTGAATGGATCATGAAAGATGAAGACCATTAGTCTTTTCTTTCAACTATTAAAATAAGCTTTAGGGTGCGTTCAGCTGTGATTTATGAAAATGTTTAGACTAACACCTTCTTTGATGATGTCTGATGTAAAGAAAAATCCTGAAAAGTATCATGATAAATGCACATTCTTTTCACTTTTGGCAGCCTCCATCTTCGCCAATTAAATTTTCAAGTATTGTTGTGAGCTCTTTAGAAAGCAGAACAACAGATGGACAGTGTCATAAGAGGAAAGAATTGTTTTGCTTTTCTTAAGTTTTCTTACACTTTAGCTAACAGAATAGTTTCAGTTATCATATATAAAGCTAAATATTTAGAACCTGATACTACATTTAAAACCTCTTAGAAGAATTATTTGCATATACTATTTTGTTAGAATATTAGAAACTAAAAAGCTTTCCTTAGTTTCCACTAGAATTTGTGTTCCACTAGAATGCATTTATAATTCGTGATGAATAATACATCACAAGTTCCAATTATTCTGCTTTTAATTCTGACTCCTTGAAAATTGTAATACATTGTTGCATCTTAAACATGATAAGCATGTGTTAGGCATTGAAAGACAGGTTGAGAAATCAGAGTTATAATTTCTCCCCTGCATTTGAAATTTGTAAATTCTTTTTTGTTTTTAGGGAGGGGAGGTGGGGCAGAGGGGCAGGATTTAAACTGTAAATAACAACGTTGCTTCAGTGTGTGTCTGATCAAACCTTTGTCTCACTGACTGAGAGGTAATTCTGCAACACTGAGCACCAAAAAATGCGTCTTGACACTGTATAAAATACCTCCTACATTCAGAAATCTGAAATTTGTTGAAGACATATTTCCTGTTTTGAACTTTTCCTCTGCCTTGGAGCTGATGAGAATTTTTAAAAAAAGTCACAGTGATAGAAATAATCATGTAGATAATCAGTAGGCTTATTATTTCATAGAACAGAGAGTAAAAAATCAAGGAAGTTGATGTGGAAAAACACATGAAACTTAACTATCTGTCTGCTGCAGAATCAGTCTTTTGTATTAGATTAGAGGAGTTGAAGAGTATAAATCAAGAGCTGTATTTGTCCTGCTCTATCTATTTGCCTATACATTTTCCCAAAAGATAAGGTACACACATTTACTGCTTTAATTTTTGACTAGGTTAACTTGTTCCTATGTGGTCTGGAATTAAAAAAATCTACTTTGTGTGTTTGTTAACAAATCTTGATTTCTTCTCGTCTTTCAAAGGAGGGTAAAAAGTCCCAGTGATAGGTCATCTGAGTAGGTTGCTTTCCCCTGTGTCTCTTGTGGGGCCAGGCAAAACCCACCTACATGTTTAAGAGGTGTAGAATTTTGCTTAGTTCAAGGTTCAGCTGCATTTAAGGAATGTGCGGTGCATGTTCGTCTGCCATTAGCATAATTACAGTGTGTTAAAAGTGTTACATTTTTTAAAAACATTGTATGTTAATGGTGAAATATTTGGATTGTTAACAGATTTTTGTAAATGACTAGAGATGACTGTGTGATACTGAAGTGAGGATTATTAATAGGAAATATGCCTACTAGGCTTAAAGCTGCAAGAGAAATTTGTGTCTAAGGAATGAGCCTTGTCTTAATGTAAAACAGTTTCCAGCAGTGTCATCGTTCAATGAGGGAAAAAACCTCTGTGAACCAGAGCAAGTTCAGGATTATTACATGACATAACAAAAGAAAATGATGGAATCTTCTGTGGGATGTTTTTGGATTTTCTTCTCCCCTTAATATGACCTTAAGTAAATGTTGCTGCCCTGTTCCTTCACGCTGGCATTCATTGCTTCCTGATCAGCACACAATTAATGCTTTGTGTGTTTTCTGATCCTGTAAGTTGCTAAAGCTGAAAAGAAGGTATATGATTTTGTCTCTAAAAATGCCTCTTCCAAGTTTTCTTTATATACAGCTACTTTTCTCTCTTTTTTTTTTGTCTTTACCCAGGAGTGGCAAAATTCTATACAGAAGAATGCTGGCCTGGCCTTTATTGAGCTTGTCAATGAAGGAAGGTAAGTCACAGTATTTGATAGCACCTCTGCCTTAGACTTCAGGGAGTTCTGTTCCTTGAAACTTCTAAAAAATAATTTTTCTTCTTCCTTTTTGTGTAATTTTCTTTGAGTTTTACAAGCATGGTTTCATTTTCTTTAGTACTTTGGTTCAGTTCTAATTCTGATCATGAGATTTTGTGGAATCTTAATGCTCTTTAGTTTCATTAATACTTTGCTTATCTCTGTGTCATGGATTTTCCTTCTTCCTGTCCTTGTGTACTGGTTAATGTTGAAACTATAATTTGTATTCAGCTAATCTCTTGAGAAAGAGAATTGATATTTGAAAGACATTACCGCTAGGAATTGTAAGATAAGACTCTGTCTCAAAAATTAGATTCCAGTTGGCTCATTTATTTCTGATCTATCTCCTAACTAGAAAGGAGGAGAGTCCCTCTAAGAAAAAAAAACCCTCCTAATATTACCAATTAGTTTAATGTTATATCTATAACTTTATATGTATATTATTGGAACTTATAGAAAATGACAGAGCAGGTGATGAGGCCATGCTCTTTGACTTGTAGTCAGTGTTCAGAACCATCAATATTTTCTTCATTACAAATTGATTGTTGAGACAGACTAAGAGCAATATTTACTTTTTTTCCTAAAGGATTTTATTAGATGTCTTAACGAGTTAACTAAGGTGTGTGTTATAAGAAATGCCATTCATTTAAATGTAACTTCTGTTGGTGAGTAACTTCAGCTAGTAAGAATCCAAATAGAAAATAAATTTTACATGATTAGGACAGCTACTGAACTAAAACTGGAATAATTTATTACATAAATTAATATGCTATATAAATATATTTTTATCATTGTAGGAATGGGGGAAATGGCTATTTGAGAATTTTTTTCTTAAGATGTAGATGTTCTCAAGATTCATAAAAATAACGGCCATTTTAATGTGTTTTAATGGCTGCATTTCAGTTTATGGTAGGGGAAACACCATTCTGAGGCAGGAAAAACATTTGGCTACTGGTCTTGGTCCCAAGGGCCAAGGTAAAGTAACAAGGGTGTTCAGTTACAGTGTTAAGATCTAGCCTATAGTTGTTTCCTATTATGTGAGGCTGACCTGTCTTGACCTTACTTACAAGATGCCAGCTATAAATTTGGCCCTTGATTAATGTTTTATTAGCATAGATAACATAGAAATCCCACACACATGTAAACCACAATGTAAGGTTCGTCTGTGTAAGATGATTATCATGGACAAATCAGTTGCTGAGACTGAGCTGTGCATGGCAGTCACCCAGCAGCTATTCAGCTCGTCTGGTCAAGCTTTCTATCAGTAAACTGTTTGGAATTGACTATTTTCTCTTCAAAATATGCGGTGCCCAGCACAGACAGATGGAATCACTCCCCCACCTCCATAAACAACATCAGTAACTTAGAGTCTAGCCTGAGCCAGAGTGGTTGTCTCAGGGACAAATGAACCCTTGAAGACTGGGGAGTGTGGTTTTGGTTAGCAGAAAATGTCTGTGTAATTGTTACTTCATTTCTTTTCTGACATGTAGCAGAGTTGGGTTTTCTTTTTTTTTTTTTTTTTTTATTAAAGTGGGAACATAACATTCATTATGGTGAAGAGGAGAGGGGATTAATTCCTTAAAAATGGCGCCTTTTATCTGTCTCCATTTTCCTTCATTGCTGTTTATAGGATCCTTTATAGTTACTGCTGAATTGCAGTGCTTTGTGGCTTTTCAGCATTGACTAAAATGAAACTATTATCCCTCAAATGATAGGAGCTGTATTCCAGAACTACTCTTTCCTTCTCTCTGTGCAATTTGCACATTATTTTTCTTGAACATATACTAACGCATGGACTAAAACATCTCAGACCTTGTACTTTATTCTATTTGCTATTTTTTGTGTATTTTTTCCGTAGCATTGTAGACTTAGAAACTCCAAAAGCTAAAGTTGTTTAATTGAAACTTAAGAAAACATCTGAATGATACTGATTTAGACTTTAGCTGCATAATTGTATAATTAAAGCTGAATTTTAAGTTGTTTCTACAAGTGCACAAGAAAATATGTCAAGGTAGTTGTAGAAAGGACAGAACTGGTTCAGCACATAGGGAAGGATGTCTGTAGGGCACCATGACATGAGAGTAAGAATAAATAACATAAAGGACTGGAAGAACTGCCTAGAGTTTGTAGAATCTCAGAATTGCTATTGTCTGCTGCCTTGCTATTGTCTGCTTGGGGGGGAATTTGGTCACCCTGTAATCTTTGTAATACAGTGTTTATTGCTAGATTTTTGGGAATAATGATGCTATAGGATATTCCAACTTGAGGTATGTTCTACTGTTTTTTTTATTGGGCAAATAAGATGACTGAAAAATCTTTCTGGAAGAAGTCTGGAAGGGGAGATGTAAATCTCTTCTTCTACTTGCTTTCAAATGTATTTTTTGCTTTTATGTGAAAGGTATGAATGTACCTCTCTCTCTCACAGCGGTTGGAAGTTTTATGTTTAGGCTTGCCATGTTTTGGCTAGGATTCCCTGGACAGAAATATTTGCAGAAAGTTTGCCTCTGGGACTCATAAGATCTGCAGTATGTGTGCTGCATTCAGAATGTGTTGGTCTGAATTTCCTCATGTTCACAAGTAACTGATGTGTTCCACAGAAGAGTTGCTCCCTGCCTTTCCAGGTAGATCACGTCCACTTCACGTGTAGAGCAGAATTAATTAGTTTGTGCCCAGTGAAATTTTGAGTCTTGAACTCAAAGCAAATCTCTAAACAGGAGGCTGCTATGTGGAAATACAGACCTGTAAACCTGCCTAAAACTGAAATACAGAATTGAAGTCCTGAAGTCCTGGTTACAAGCATAGTAAAAAGAAAAAAGCCAATGTAGAAATCCGGGAAGCTACAGAATGTAAAGGAGCAGGTATTGGAGAATAACCTCTTTCTGTGCAGTAAAAGAAGCATCAAGTTCAGTACATTGTTATGTTCAACATTAATCTGGTTTTAATAAAAAGTAGTAAGTATTGTTCTCTGTTATTGTAGTGTCTGGGAACGCTATTAATGCTCTTTGAAACCTTGTTAAAGAGATGCCTGTACCCACAGCTCCTCCACGTACTGAGCCATCTGTGCAGCAGAAGGATAGGTTGTGAAGTGTTTTCCTTAGCCTGCTGAACTTCTGTCGGTCTGGATTTCATTCTTCGTGCTTGCCTTGCACCTTTGGGTCCTCCTTTTAGGAAGAGTCTGTTTTGGAGCCTGAACCTGAGAACTTACTGCTGAGGGAATTTGTCCACCAGAACCATCCTTTAGGTGGAATCTAGTTCACTGCCATGGCCAACCCTCTCCTTTGGAGACTTCTGAAGTGCCCAGACTGATCCCTTTTTTGCACCCTGAGCTAATTATGTTTCCTCCTTATGCACAAGATGGTGGAGCTATTATTTATGAACTAAAACAAGCACAGCTTTGTTTTATTTCCTTGCATGTACATGGGGAGCCTGATTTCCTGTACTTGACTAGTTAGCGAGCAGCTCCTGTGCTCTGTGAAGGTTAAAACTCTCTGCTGTCGCTGTGATTCATTAGCACACTTTAGTGTGAAGCATCTCTTATGCTGGATCTTGTTTTCTGTATCAGTCAGGGCACTAACAAACGTACTCAGGCTCAAGACCAGGCATGACAGTTATTATCCCCTTCGGGGTGATAATGGGTTTGGCATGGCAGGGGTTGAGGGATCAGTCTCCTAAGCATGCTGCAGCAATTATTCTTTCCAATTTTCAGTTGAAGAGACTCTTGAAGATGCTTAATTTTAATTTTCTCAAGAACAGTTTCCTTGGCCGTTTGAAGAATTACAGAACCATGTTCTATGCTTACATTTTTGTACACTTGTATAAAAATAGTCACTTAAAAAAAGTCACAAAATGTTTACTTTAAAGACAATCTCATTAAACCAGCAGAATCTATATATAATTTCCTCTCCTTACCTTTGCTTTTTCAAATCCTTATCCAAACAAGGCAACCCAAAACAAGTATATGCATGTTTATTTTCCGTAGCTTTTTTTTATTGCCACATTCTTTGTTGTCTAATGCGGAATGCAATCTAATCCAAATCTCTCTATATCAGACACATTTTCTAATGTATCTTTCAGTGTAGTTGAAAACAGCTTTTTTTTTTCTTTTCCCAAAGGAAACTTGCAAGGTATTTTGTGCTCTCTTGGATTTAAAATTATTATTTTTGAGACACTATAGCCTTCTATTAAAAATATTTGTTGGAATTATGCAATTAATTGAAAAGTTATTGGGAGAAGAAGGAAGGCAAACAGAATGCAGTTTTACTATCCTTAGCAAGTAGAAGCTCTATCAACCAACCAAAAAAAAGTCACAAACCTCTCCAGAAGCAACCGAATGCAACTGGTATTATGCTCTCAATACAGAAGATGAAATAGTATAAAATCTGGATGCTGTAATCATCCATATTTCTACAGCTGTGGGGGGGGGGCAGGAATTTAAGAGCTGTACTAACAACATTTAGACATACATCACCTGCTGTTCCTTGTCTTAAATTGTGTGTATTGCTTTTGACTGATCATGGATGCCAGTATTTTTAATATTGAAATACTTGGCAATCAAGCTGGCCGAGCAATTACTTGGATGCTTTCTGAATGGAAAATAGGGGACAGATGTAGGCTGCCCCCTGCAATTGTCTCTCACTTGCAACGCTGCAGTCACTGTAAAGGAGTGAGTGTTGGAGGGTTGTGTTGCCATAGGAGCAACTGCTGTGATGGAAAAATAGTTAGAAAAATAGAGCTATTAAAGAAAAAATGGATGATAACTGACAGACTTTGTGCATAATTGACCAAAAAAGGCTCCGGAGAAAAATGATAAATGCAGTCTGGTCCAAAGTAGAATTGATTACTGCCAGTCCACTCCCCTTGCTCTGGCCTCCTCGTCCTGAGATTCTGATGACATAGAACCTGCACTTTAGTCTTGTTTTGTAAGAAAAAAAGACATGTTTTCCACATTTCCTTGCTTTTTGACTTTTAACAACCCTTTCTGCCTAAGTGGTACGTTTTGTAAAAGAGATTTTGGTGATTTCTTTTCTGAGTCTTGCTGTTATTGTTTTGGTTTGTTTAAAAGAAAAAGCAGTTTTGTTAATCTATGAATTTGAACACATAAGATCATTAGGCTTGACTTAAAACAACATTATAAATGTGCTGAAAATTAGGAATTGCAGTCTGGATGTGTTTCAGAGGTGGACAAGTTGAGTGGAGTTCTTGATGCTACCTAATTTTTTTGTGTGCATGTGTGTGCACTGAGGTATACTGTGATGTACACAACCATTTTTAAAGCAACTTTTTCTTTCACTGAGTTTTGAAGGGTATGTATGTGACAAAGGTAGCTTTTGCCTGTGAGAATACATAATTAATTTGCTGGGTCTATGAAAAAGGGAATTCACAAACCACTTTTGAGCACCTGGGAGTTCTTAAATGTTTTTATAATGTAGAAAGTTTTTGATGACATCTGCTTTAAAAAAGAAAATTATTGCAAGAGTAACAAGAAGTGTTACTCTGTGCTGTATTGTGTGTGCATACGTGTATTGTACTATTGCCATCTGATGGAACATTTTCAGAAATCATCTCTTGCAGTACTGTGCAGTCACTCTGAAATGGGAACACGACAGTTTTCAATGGGCTCTGATATGTCCTAAGAGGCTCTCCTAGATAGAAAATATTGGATTGGTGCATCTTCCCCTCAGCTGCCTTTTCAAAGTTCTGTTTCATTTAATGATAATGTGTCCAAGTCAGCATTTTGGTGAGTCTGCACAGTTTTGGGGCTCTGTGGCTTTTTTTTTTATTTCTTCCCTCCTATTTTGAGTCAGTATGTTTGTCCGAACTTCAGTCTTTAAGACTTTATGGACTGTATTTTTTGAAAATTTAGTAGAATATCTGTAAAGTATCTGTGTTCCACAAGGCAATTGTAAAACACCCTTGCAACAGTAATTCCAGTGCTTATCGCATTGAGCAGTCAGATCCCATAGAAGTTCATGTGTAACCATGTGGAACATTCCCCCTTCTGAAGTCAGAGAATCTCCTACTTGAGGAAGGAGTGCAAGTAGGAGAGGTTACCTTGCTTGGGCTGTCTCTGAGTTCTGTTGTGGAGCACCTGGAGCTTACAGTCTCTTCTTGCAGTACTTTGTGATAGATTTGTGCCTAAACAGCTATTGTCACTGTTGCCTAAGAAGCTTTTTTCATATTTTGACTAAAACTGGTAATTGTTCGACATCAGTAGTACTAACCTCAAATTTGTCAATCTCTCACTTGCTTTTGCTTTGCAAATACTTTTTCTGTTTGTTTTTTTTTGCCTCTTGTACCTCTTAATTCTTGCTTGTTGTAAGGAGAAGCTTGCTCATCTAAGTATTCAGCAGCCAGAAATCAGAGGAAGACTTTCAGTTCTGTGTTTCATAGTTTTACAGCGTAACAATGAAAATCAGTCTATCTCATGTATTTGGCTGGAACTCCTTCTCTCAGTGGTTTAGCACTTCATTCCTGACCTAGCAAAATATGCAAGTGTATATTTAACTTCCAGCATGGAATCCATCCCCTTGCTTGTTTTTACTAGGCTGCTCATCTTTTCAAAGTTAAGCATATGTTTTAAAACATTTCAGTCTGGAAAAAAAAGTGCTTGGGAAGAAAATGGTCTGATACCTTGAATCTGGTGTGCACTGCAAGCAGAAGAGTAGCCCCAGTATCCAGAGTCTTCAAACTCATAGATAATCATGTCTAACTTCTACAAAATGTGTCCATCCACGCTCCATCCACATTCTTTTTGTATTAAGATCAGGAAAATAATAATTCACTAGCATGTCATAAATAAAAACAAAAGAGAATCTATCAGGAAGGTGGAATGTAAATCAGTACATTCAACAGCATTCTGGTCTTAAATAGTACTGAAAAAATCAGCAGATGTATGAGATAATACAAGGCAAGCATGGTCCATTCATCTTCATACAAAGATTGTGAAGCATCAGCAAGAAGGAGATTATTAGACTTGATATTATCAATAAGCTTGAGTGTGCATACTTTGAAAAAGATAAAAAATCTGTCTGTTTACTCAAAGACAGCAAAAGCTGTCCTTTGCTGTAAAAAAAAAAAAAAGTATTTAATGTGTTTTAGATGAAATTTTTATTTAACCAAAAAAGAACTAATGTCATCTAGTCTTTTTGGTCTGGCACAGGTTGCCTAGGGAAGCTGCAGATGCCCCATCCCTGAAGGTGGTCAAGGCCAGGCTGGATGGGGCTCTGAGCAATCTGGTCTAGTGAAAGGTGTCTCTGCCCATGACATGGGTTTGGAGATGATCCTTAAGGTCCCTTCCAACTGAAACCAATTTATGATTCTATAAGCTTCAAGCCTAAAAAAAGAAAAAGGGGTATCTTTCTGGAAGCTCTCCTGTGGTGGAAACAGAAGAACCAGACTTGATGGAGGAAATGAAATTGTTTTCAGGGAGACTTTCATGATCAGTTTGTGTGGCAGGCCGGAGCAGGAACCAGCAAGGACCATTATGATCCTTTAAATCTGTGAAGTGCCACTTACTGTCTTAGTGAGGAGAATCAGATGCTTCTAAACATTTTTTTCTTAAGAAGAAAGTGTTTGTTTATCTCTCAAAGTTACCTGATCTAGGTAATTCAGTTTACAGGCTCTCCCACATGTACAAAATGTGTTGTGTGTAGTTTGGAGTTGAGCTAATCCTTCAGCAAGTGTCAGATTCCTGTCCTTGCCTCAGCAAGGTCTGCTTGCCTGGGAACAGTTGTTTTATTGAGAGCAGCGAGCTACACTTAGCAAATTTCTGTTCAACATTTTGTTCCCCTTAAATGGAAAACTAGCAGCTGCCAAAGTTCCCAACATTTGTGTTTAGTAGGTGATTAAAACTTCATTTTAAACATATAAGCAGAGGTGTGTTCATTTATACAGGTGCTGTGAGCTCATATTTGCCTTTGATTTTTAATGATGGCTACAGACTCCTCTATTATATCATACCATCATTACATTTATGTAAAGATATATATATTTATTTATTTTGCAAAGTTCCATACTGAAGTGGCAAATTCAAAATAGAAATCTGAGTGGTATCCATGTGTGTGAATACTGTTTTCATAAAGGATCTCCAAACTAGATGATAATGCAGCTTGAATTGTTTGTTATAAGAAAGCTAATCCAAGCATATGCAGTGTGTTGGAAAAGTTGAACTGAAAAGAAACATTAAAATTTTAAGTTCTTGAATGTAAGAAAAAAAAATTTTAAAAATCGTGTCTCAGTTTCATCTACCCCTCTGTGGAGTATCATAGAGAAAGTGAGGAAAGTGTGTGGGATTAGTAAGGAGAGCTGGGGGTGACAGAAGAGACAACTGATCCATAGGAGACAAAGCTCTTCCTGGAACCTGAAGTGTATTTGTTTTCACTAGGTACACTTCTGGTCTGTTTGGACAGCGTTGTTCCTGTGTGAGGGAATGTATTTCTTTGCTTTGTTTGGAACACATCCATCCTTTCTGAACATGCGGAGCAGGTGCTGGGCTGCTTAATGGTTATGTTTGGTAGATAAAAAGGAAAACCATCCTGTAAAGTGTTAAACCAATTATTATATAGGGTGATTTCTTAAACAGACATAAGGAAAGTGGGACTCGGAGTGTATAATTAGTGTTAGATTAAAAGTAGACCTTTTAAAGGGCAGCTTGTATTTTTCAAAGTCTGATCAAGCTAGCAGAAGATATTGGTATTGACAAACTCAGGGAAAATAATGGAATACTGTCCAACTGTGTTCATGTAACTTGTAATACATGATATCATGTACATGATATCATAGTACATAAGCATTTGTGATCCCCTTAATTTTTTAAACAGCTCTTAGTTCAATTAAAAAAGTTTATTTAAATGCTTTTGTGTCAGATTTGAGTGTGCTACTGGAGATCATGCATAAAGAGTCAAACACTTAGAATCTGCCCAGACTGTGCGATTGCTTACGCAGTTTCTTTTTGCTGGTTTGTCACTGATACATACAGATAAATTAGCAGAATTGCATGTTTGTTGCTCAACAGCTACATCTATTCTAACAGTGACTAAAAAGAGAAAAAATATAAAAAGAGTTGTAATGTGGTTTTAAACTGGCGGCTTTTGTACAAGCCTCCCCAAACAGAAGGTGAAGTCATGCCTCAAACAGTGAATTGTGCATATTTCTTATTTCAAGACTTCATCTGTGGGGAAAGACTAATCCACCAACTTGGCTGGTTCCTGAGCTGGTGTCCTCACGTGGCTGTTGTGCAGCAGTTTGCTGAGCCTTGGAATGAGAGGGGCCATGAACAAAGAGCTTCAGGTGTTGCTCTGCCTTTGGATTTCTTCTCATGGGGGCAGGCATGTGACCTGCAAGTCTCCTGCAGGTCACATGCCTGGAATGTGGAATTCTGAAAGCATAGGAAAAGAGACAGCAGAGCATCACTCTTTCAAACATACAGTAAGAGACAGGTGGAGCCTTATTTCAGATAAATAAGTTATCAGGGTTAAAATTAATGTTGGATGCGTTAGAAGACATCCTGCATAATAAATCCTGTGGTTGTATAGAAAGCCTTTCAGTACACTCTGAATCTGTTGAAATGTATTTTATATGTGCAAGGAAAGCAAGTGATTTTATGTGCTGTTACTCTTTTTTCTACAACTGGAGGTCTTAAAAAAAAAAGAAAGGTTTACTAACAGATATTTTTAAGAATTAATCAGTAGAGCTTGGAATGGATTTATCTGGTGTATCTTTGAATGATCCTGTGGAAATGTGCGCCTTGTAAAACAGTGTGGCTCCTGCATAGCCAGTTTAAACTTTATGAATCCCAATGTAACTAATTAAACAGGAAATGTTTTTAGTAACAATATGTGAACTCAGAGAATAATTGGGTTGTAATTCAATCTGTCAGCTCTGCTGCCATTCATAAACTCAGGGTTTATGAAGGCCTCAGAAATCTCAGTTTAAATTACAGCTTTATTCTGTACATAACCTGGAACAATGTATATCTTAGCATTTCATTTGTGAGACTGAGAATGTTTTATAATGCTGAAAATATTACTTAAATGTATAAAATTTCAGTCTTGCTTTTGGAGAAAAAACTATATTGCATTGCATTTTTTTAATTTAGATTTTTGCATCAGTTATGTTAGAGCTTTAACTGTGGATGTTTATACGCAAAAACTGCTTACCTTATATTGTGATGGATGTGAAAGATTTTTTTCGTACTTGTCTCTGTTTCAGGTAAAACAAATGACTGTCTGGAGTGCTTACATTTTGTTTAATATTTACTTTGGTTTACTATTGAAATACAATTTTACTACTTGCCAGAGAATTACCCTCCAACCTTATTTATACTGTTTTCTTAGCACAATAAAGTCGACCATAAGAGCCCAACATATTTGCATACATATACTGTATTTCCAGATTTTTATTTTTGGACTTCATTCTCTTAAGGCAGTTCTTAAATCTTCTCTGTCCTCAGGTTGCTGAGTCAAACCATGAAGGAGCATCTGGTACGAGTGGCTAATGAAGCAGAATTTATCCTGAGCAGACAGAGGGCAGAGGATATTAACCGCCATGCAGAATTCGAGGTAAGAAAGGAAATCATGTTTAAAAAAAGCAAAACACCAAAGCATAACCATCCCACTGTGTTTGAGGATTCCAGGGTGTGATATGGGCTTTGCAGGCCTCAGGAGGTTCCACTCTGAGAGGTGCTTTGCAGTCCTGGGGGTATTTGATAAGTTGGCCGCTAACTTTGATGGAAAAACAGGCTAAGCAGAACAACTCAGAACTTGTTGAAATCTGCACACCGTAGATTGTAGGGGAAAGAATTTTATCATACCAATGCTGCTCTTTTCCATTTAGCAAATATCACTGTATGTGTTAAAGCTGCTTAGTATCACAGTCAAGATACAGGTCTGAAAAAAACCACTTTACTGAAGATAAGTGGTAACAGCCTGTGAAGTGCAAAATGAGAAATTGCTTTCTTTTTTCTTTTTGTATCATCTGCTATTTAACTAATCCCTATCTAAACCCATTCTCCTTATGTTTTACATGCCTCAGTGTGGTTTGGTCATGTTTTCATATTTTCACCCCACTTAAGGGAATCTAAAGTGAAATGACGGTCTCTGTTTTTGTAATAAACTTGTATTACTTCTAACAAAAATACAAGCCTGTTTTCTGAATCACTTTGGTCCTACCTCCAATTTAGGATCTCTGTTACATTATGTATCAGCTTTCCCAGTGCTTTAATTATTGGGTAAATCAAAATGAAGCTAAATCTCTCTCAATTCACTAATATTCTACTTAAAGAGTACTTTGTCTTTCTTCTGACATGTGATATTACTTGTGGTTTTGTTTTTAAAATGAAGCATTAAGAGATTGAAGGCACATTTGTGCTTAACGTATTTCTAAACTGTTTCCCTCCTAAATCTTTACTTGAAAAAATACTCCCCAAAGATGAAAGCATATTTGTCTTAGACAGTGCTTACGTTCTAAAGGTCATCTGTGTTGGCCCCGGGATTCAAGCTGTGCGTTGTCTAATAACATATCTGCACTTCATCTAGAGCTAGTTACCCCCTCCTGCAAACAGAGATGTTGGAAGGTATCTACAGTACCATTCTGCAATGGTGAAATAGCAGGCATGCTTCATTTATTACATCAAGGGTTTGGCGACAGTCCTGTGGAGATGAAAAGTGCATCCTTTTACTCCGTTGCCTGATAATCATTGGACTGGGACATGCTTGACATCTTTTGCTCTGGATTTATGCAGAAGCTCCATGCATGACATGGTGTTATTGATTAGATGAACAGCCCACTTTTCTCCTTCCGATGCAAACTATTCACAAAGAGGAGTGTGTGTGCATGTAGAAAACGTGAAAGAAATGAAGGGTTCTGTCATATAAATACAGGCTCTCTGTGAATACAGTTGTTCAGTGACAGCTGCACTCTTAGCCCTAGTTCAGCCTCAAGATACTTTTTATGGTGTCTGGAAGAAATTTAAACAGAGCATCAACTTACATTTTTAATATGGCTGTGAGTTCTGCCGTGACAAGTCTCTGGGGCGAGAGTTGGCTGATATTTTAGGCTGGTGCTGGCTTGAATCTGTCCGGTCTCAGTGGTGGTGGCTCAAGAGGTTTAACTCATCAGGTGGAACTTAAACAGAAAATGTACTCAAGTATCAGCAGTCTGTTTGTCCAGTTTAGTTTTATTCCTGCTTTGGAAAAACTTCGATCCAGCATGACTTCCACAGGTGTAGAAACTGAAGATATACAACTTTTGGATTCTACCAAATGTGTAAAGAGCCTGATGTCTGTGGCAGATTTCAGTCAGTGTTGTGTTCCTCTGTGGAAAGAGGAACCATCTGTCATATCCATGTGAGTCTGCAGGTACCACATTAACAATCAGAAATTCTGGTGTACTGTGTTCCATCCATGTCTTTAAGATGTGGTAGCTGAAGAAAGTGAGCAGAGGTGTGATCCTGTAAGATTTAGCCCAGGAAAAATTATCTATGTGAAAATGTGGATTTGATCACATTTAAAAATGTTTTGTACTTCTGGTAATTAGTAGTTGCAGATTTTTTAAAGAAATGATTGGGATGGGATGTGTGATTCAGATCAGAAGAAAGTTCTGCCATCTGAGCACTATGGAGAAAGGAGATGAGACTGGTTCAGGAGCGATAAAGGCCCTCAGATGAGAAATAAGGAAAGAACCATTACCGGTATTTCTTTTTTATTCAAACTTGCAAGTCTGGCGTTTCATATCTCATATGAAATAATCCATGTTAGCACTGGGTCACCAAAAATCCAACCCCCAAATTTCTTTTTAAAGGTCTTTACTGCTACCTGATGGTAATTCTCCACTTCTAAAAGTCATGGTGAAGATGAGCCTTGCAATATCTGAGTCAGATTTTGAAGAGGTTTGCACTGTGTTGCAAGAACAGTTTAAAAGAAAAAGACAAATTGTCTTTTACTTTTTAAAACTGAAGTCTGGTATTTGGAGCACAGAGAGGCAGGACAAAGCACTGGGAAATTTAGGCAAGCTTCATAATGAAGCTCTCTAGTTATGTATAGTTGTATATATTTAGTTAGAAATGGGGTAAGGATGGTCATTGTAAGAGGAAGGAAAAGCCTAGGAAAATAGGTAATACAGGAAAGGCACTGCTGTGCTGGAAACTGCATCTTAAAAATGTGGGGCATGAAATTGTTTGACAGGTGATAGTTTAAAAGTTGAATGGGTTGCCACTCCTGTTTGGTTCTTAATTCATTTCAAGTACAGAAGAGATGTTTTCCTTCCAGAAGTGGTTTGACAAATGTTCACCAATCAATTCTTCCCAATCCAGGAGAAGACGGAGAAGCAGCAGCAAATGCAGCACATGTGAACTTTGTTGTGTAAGCTCTGGTTGGGCTTTTCTCTGTCTCCGTGTAGTGGGACCCTGCATTGGTAAGAACATGTAGAGGAAGGAACCCTTTCCATACAGTGGGATGACCAAAAGCATGGGAAGAGCCTCTGAAGCAAAGATAGCTTTGGGTTTTGTTTTCTTTTTGAGGCTTGTTCCAGTTTGTGCTGCAACTTTGGATGTGCAGTAAATCCTGAGTGCCTCAGCGAGATAGATTTAAACTAAAAGGAATAGAAAAGAAATAATTTCCATTCTACTTGTGCCTTCTCATGGCAATTTTCTCTCTTTCAAAAACCTAAAGTGTCTTTTCAGTGCTACCTGTGTAAAGAGTAGTTCCATCTATGTATGTGGACATATGGGGAAGTCGCCAGAAAACCTGAGACATACTCATTCTACAGTGTGATTGAGCCTCAAAGAAGCCTGATGAGGGAATATTCTACTTATTTCTGTAAAGAGGTAGCAATGAAACACACATTTTTTGCAGTGAATGTGGGAATGTGAGCATTTGTAACATCTACCTTATAACCTTAATTTTTTTCCGTTGTCCCTGGGATTTATATGTACGTGTCTCTTAGGTATTTTTCCAAATCTCAGCCTTGGTGTCTGGCAGAGTTGAAAATCCTGAAGAGGAACCCCTTTATGGTAGTTTTATGCTACCACTCAGATTGCTTTCTAGAAATGACCTTGAAAAATGTGGTTATTTTCACTGTGTCTTAGATTATCTGTGCAGACTGCTGTGGAGTCAAGCCGATGGGAATAATTGGATTTGGTGTGAGGAGGGGGAGGGAATTTTGTACTCTAATTGACTTTATTTTATAATTTATGGCAGGAGTGCCCATTGCCTTGGCTATGCCTCCTGTCTTATATAAATCTCTTGATGTACTTCTGGGTGAATATACATATTTATAGAATTCTAAATAAGTCAACCTGCAAGGTTTTTAGGCCTGGGCTGTTCAGTGTTTCATCTTTCTAGTGAAGCTTTAGTTTGCTATTGTATGGCACTACTGGATTTAGGCAAAAATCTGTGATACCAAGTCTCAATGCTTGAGTAAAGCATTTTCAATGACTGCTCCAAGAACATGGTTTCTTTTTTTTATTATTTTGTTTTGTTTTGTTTTTGGTGTTTTGAGTTTTTTTGCATGGAAGATTCACATGAAAAGTTAGGAAAATGGGGGAAAATACTCCATACAAAACTATTCATAATGTACATTATGGTGTGTGTAGAAGAGCAGTGGAGAGTGCCATGCAATAATTTCCAGAAAACTTTCTGTAATGGATGGACGAGGATTCTTCGTTCTGAGGAAAACAAACCCCTTGGTACTTTTTTCAGTAAAATGTTACTGCTACTCTAATTGGCAAAATAACCTACCTCCTCAAAGAGTCGTTTTTGAAAGATTGTGTGATGTCATCCCCTTGAATTTTTGGTCTTTTTTTTTTTCAAATTCTTGTCATCCGTAGAAATAGAAAGTGCTGGCATTCTTATTACTGGCTGTTTCTGTTGATTAACTGAGATTTTCACATGACTTTCCCTTTGCATTTGTTATAAATCATGCTAGGCAGCTAACTTCTCTGCATGATTTCTCTTCAATAATTAAATCTAGCATTTCCAGCTGCTGTAAAATTTGTTGCCCTTTTGCGTTCAGTTATGTTTTTTCATGCGGAAGACTTGGACTTCCTTGCAGTTCTCATTCTTATTCAGTGTCAATTTACAGGCTGGGGTAATAAACAGAATGTTTTACTTCATGGCTCATGCTGGGAAACGAATCTTAAAACTGGTATTGCCTTGACAGAGGTGGGATGCGAGGCTAGGCAAGCATTCCAATAGTGACTTGGATGGAGCGGTTTGCTTTTTGTTTCCTTGGCAGAAGGCAAAATCCAGCACTTCCCTTGATGGATAATCTTCTATATTCCACATCCTTTCTCCTTTGCTGCACTAAGCATAAATGTTGGAATACATTATTTGTATCAGAGGAAGTGACTAAAAGTGACTGCAAGTCAATTCTGGCAGAATATCCTTAAGTCAACGAGAATGTTTGAGAGCCCTTGAAAGAATTATGGAAAGGTATTTGGTGTTTTTGTAGTTTCTGTAGATGATTGTTGCTTCTACAACAACAGCTGTTACTTCCAATGTAATAAGAAGTTACTGTGGGAAAGAAGGTTTTAATTCTTGACTGGGTCCATATTTTCCATAGTTTACCAGTGTTAATAAAAGCTGCTTTGTTATAGAACCTATGCATCAAAAAATCCTTCTGTAGCTCTTGCAACAATCTTTTTATACTAAGTATTTTTCAGCACACTTTATAGTAATGTCCTTATTTATTAGAACAAAAGATTTTGCAGTGATTTCAGTGGGAATTCTCTTTTAGAGTGGGCCAGCAGTGATGGTTCTCCATAGAACACATGGAGATAAAGGATAGTGCAAGCTGCACCCAAAAGTTACCATTAAGACTGCAAACATGTGATGGGGCAACATGAAGGAAGTTAGATGCTCCTTCACAGAAAAATAAGGCTTTACACATATTGTTATGAACAGGCTTGACTCTCTCAAATTTAAATTTTTAAATAAATGCTGCCCTTTGGATTGGGACGTTTAGGTGTTACAGCACCATCTGTCTGTCGGTAGAAAGAAGGAAAAAATAGACTTTTATTTCTAAACATATTTTTGAGGTATTATAAATGCTTCACAGAGTGCTGGGCGTAGGAGAATATTTTTTTTTTGCCACGGGGGGATTAATCAATTTTGTTCTGTTGCAATTTGTTGGCAAGTCCCAAACTAGGAGATTAAATTTCTTTTATTCCTAAGGTGGCAATTTTTGGGATTGTCTCATGTGAAACAAAGGAGAGAGAGACTAAGTGAAAATCTGAAAAAAAAAATCTAAGAAGGTCATGCACAGTGTTTTACCATGTTTGAGATTTCAATTTTGTGTTCTTTCTCATGTCTTTTACATATTTAACACATCTACTCATTTTTCTCTTCCCGTGAACGATAAACTTCCTTTTAAAAACTGTTTTACAGATTATTACAGTCACTAAAAATTATCAATAAGCTTAAATAATCTACTCTCTGCAGGTCATTGAACTTATGTTTTGCTGTGAGAATACATCTGAACTCCATCATAAGATGTTCCTAACTGCCCTACCTCATCCTGCCTTTCTTTAGATATCTTTTTGGCATTCAGACTTGACTAGCTGGATCTTTCTTGTCTATGTCTCAAGTGGCTTGTTGGAAGAAATCTAATGAAGCCTGACTTCCTTTACAAAGGCAATGACGGCTCTTGCCAGTGTGTTTGTTCCTTTTTTTTGCTTTTTGCTTTAAACACAGCTCCAAGTTTGCCTTTTAGAAATTTCAGACTTCTTGCCATGTTGCTCCCTGCAGTCCTCCAGAGTCCATTTGGCATATTTCTTTCCTCTGGCACTGAGGCAGTTTGGACAAGAACAATGCAGCTGGTGGCTGTGTTCATCCCTGAGTTACTCTGGATCGCCTGAGTGGATCTCAGCAGTTGTTCTCATCTCAGTGTTCTTTTATAACATCTCTGTTCTGTGGTGGTCACGTGTTCCAGGAGCGCTTTTTACCCTTTGATCTTCTACTAGCTCTACAGAGACACCTTAATGGGCTTCCTACTCCTGATTTGTTTGAAAAATAATTTAATGCTGCCTTGTATGGCTTTATGCAATTGTTCCTCCATGTCTTTTGACCTGCTTCATTCTGTTTTAATTTAAAACTATCATGCCATAGTTGATGTACTTTTCCCTTTTCCTTCTTTGGGGGGACTTACTGAAGAATGCTGTTTTCTTTCTATAGCTTAACCATTCCAGCTTTTTGTCTGTCTGTTTTTAAAAAAGCCTTCTTTTGAATGGCATATGTTTCCTTCAAACCCCTAATATTGTATTTTTTGTACAGATTTTGTGTTGTCTATTAAAATATTTTCCATGTTTTTCTACATCTTTTTTATATTTATAATATGAAAATTAGGGTAGCCAGGTAAGAAATTTCTTGCTTCAAATGAGATGTTCCCATCAGAACTGTTGTTGTTCTCACCTATTCATGAAAAATAAATCAGTATTGTTTACCTTGTTTATTATTCATGTTCAGATTTTTATGGTAGCTCATGCCAGGTAATGATTCTTCAATAATCCAGACTGATGTAATACAGTATAAATAGAATGTAATTTTCTAGCACTACCAAAGCAAATATCCTGTTTGTGCTTGATTGGATATTTTATTCTAAAGTTTCTGTATTGCTTGCATACCTTTCTAAAAACAGTGTTAGCTATTGTTCAGCTTTGAAGAAAAAGCTCTTGTGACAGTCCACAAGAGACTCTCCTATGTGTTTTATTGTAACTTGGTTTGATCTAAATGAGAAAGATGTTACATTAAAATAATTCTGATATTGGACCTGACAAGGTTACTGAAGATCTTCAGGGTCTATATACCTGAAGGTGTTTTTTCTCAGTATTTTGACTGGTAGGTTGGACTTAAATAGTCTGCTCAGTTGTAAACTTGAACTTAATTTTATTCTCATTTAGCATTATTTGTTTCCTTTTACGTGTTTATTATCTTTGGGCTTCACTGTAAAGCCTACTACCCTACACCAAGGTGTGCATTCTTAAGGAGGAGTTTATTGAAGGGGAAAATGCAGTAACACTCTCCCAGAATACACTGCCACTCTTATGCAATTTGAAGTGATGCTTGGTGTGTAAAATGCCTTTTCTTTGGTAGTGAGTCAAGTTGGATGAGGAGACATGGATCACAACCAGTATTTCCTAGTGCACCTTCTGTTCATTACACTGTTGCAATTAATAGAATAAAGCTGTTGCTGATAATGGCTGATGACTACACTCAATGCTTATGGTTGAGAGGCTGACTCCAGCAAGTGTAATGAAGGATTAATTCCAATAGCTGCCAAATTAGGACAAAAAGGAGCAAGGATAAAGTTGAACACACCGGACATAATTTCATATCTAAAATTAGATTATTTTCTATGTTTTACTATCTTAGGTGAAGCTCCTGTGCTGTTTTATTATTATGATGACTTGGTCTCCCAAGCTTCCCCTCCAGTTCCTCACATCTCCTTTGTGACTAAACAATTTTGAGTAGCTGAGTGTCAACAAGGAACTCAGTCAATTCATTATTCACTCATTCTGCAGACTGTTTTTTACATACATGTTGGAGAGCCTGAAACAAACTGACAGAAATTGTACAGTTAATATTAGTTTGACCAGGCTCTTATCTCGTATTTTCTCTCCATCTGGAATTAGCTGTACTGATTCTTGTCATATACCCTTTCTTTGGCTGCTTTTTCTTTTATTTCGCTTTTGTGATGTTGGTCTAGATAAATCATGGTACCTTCCCAAAATGTGACTTTTTAAATCAAAGTCATTTGTTTATGTGAGTGGAGGTTTTGTGCTTACTGATGTTTTAAGAGCTTTGATGAAAACAAAGGTTATTCTTCTGTTGTTGTTATTTGTATGTTTAACATTTCCACTGAAGGTGAAAATATAAATATCAGAACCATTATGAAAAAAGGATTAATTACAGCATGATAATTTATTTTCTGTTTACCTAAAGGAACTTGACACTGCTTTTTTGTTGCTGTTAAAACAGACTAGGGAATCAAAGAGTTTTTAATGGCATTAACTTTCAGGTGAAATGTTTTCAACCAGTCTTTATAATTCCAGAATTAGTGGAAACATTTATATCTTTAAGATTTTTCCATCAAGGCACAGGGAAGCGAATTATTGAAAAGATAAAAATAAATTTGTTTGCTTTCTGTCAGAGTTCATATCTACGGCCAACCTTGATAGAAGACCAGAATGATTTAGACAAGTTTGCTTTGGAGATTCATAACATATGCTTGCTGGACAGAATTGAGTTATCTCTGCTCTGGAGAGTAAGTTGTTGTAGCAGGAGCTGACAGAGATGAAGATAACTGAGGGAAATTCAATTACCTTTTAGTGTTTTCCTTCTAATAGGATTCTTAATGTGAAAAAAGATCCTTAGATGATGCGCCTGTGTTGCTTTGTGAGATCTGCTTTGATACCTGCATCCAGAATAAAGTGAACTCTTCTTTTCAGGCCTTCATTAAGGATGAAATATGCATCTAATTGCTAAATGGGTGTTAGCTTTTGATTCAGCATATTATCATTTGTAGTTCAGATGTATTTGACAGTCTTTCAGCAGTAGTCTTGAATATTCTAAATACAATTTCATTTTCAAAAGTATTGTTTTTATGTAAAAAAGGTTGTTTATAACAGCAATTGGAGAAAGAGGTCACAAAATTGTAAAATAATTCCCTGTACTCTAGTGCTTACTCTGCATGGTTTTTCTCTCATTTGACTTCTCCTGGAAAAAGCACCCAAGTTACAAATACTGTTTACGACTGGCCTGAGTTCAGACTGTTGGGTTAAAGGCCATCCATTTGACTTGCTGGCTTTCTTGTAAAACCTCTTCAGTTCTGAAGTTACTGGGGTAGACTTCTGCATACCGGTATTAGGATGTTGTTATTTGTGTTACTTGTAAAATATTTTTTGTAGTGTCTGGTGGTTGAAATGAAAATTTAGAAGTGACTTTATGCCGGCAGCTCACTCTGCAGCTGTATGTACAAGAACAAACCATGTACAAGTTTGTGTACCTGCAGTATGCACTCATTTACTGACCCACTAAACAACTGTCTAGAGCTGAATGTAAAAAGAGGTTCTTTTAAAACTCGGAACCTTACTAGGGTTGCAAAGTGTGCTTTTTATCTGGATGATTTGCCCAAGCATGTGCACGCTGATACTTCTATAAAAGAAAGGCAGAACAAGTATCTTCATGATAGATTGATTTGCAACCCCAAACCGGGTTTGGATGTGCCTAAAAGACATAGCATACCTGACCCTATAGAGTAATGAACTGAAATTCTGGTCCATATTTTGAGTAGCTGTTTGTCTTGACCTATGAGCTCTTGGTTGTCAGCTGTGGTTACCCTCATCATTCTCTTGTTTGGACTAAAATCATAGTAGGAATAGTCTCATTTTGTAGTTAATGCGGTCTCCTGATTGAAGCATGACAAAGTTGATACCTGCAGGTTTTATGTATTGGTGTTCATGAAGATGACTTATGAAAATCAGCTTTTGGACAATATACTGAGACACTTAGAAAATGTTTGAAGGTGTTTGTCAGCAGTGCATGAAAGCACTTACAGTCAAAGTTTTTACTTTTACGGATATTTCTTTCATAGAATATTTTTCTTTTTTATCTATTAGTATATTATTGAGGAAAAAAATGTTGCATTTAGTATAATAATTTACTTTCTCGTTCCATTGAAAGCTTTAGCCTTTCACTGAGAATGCTCCATTATGAATGCAAAATATTGTGACATGTGGAAATACACACCTCCATGAGTGGTGGTTTAAAAGAGACAGTAATTGTTTAAATGAGAATTTTACAACTAAATTGATAAAATTATCTGTCGTTTGTAGTAGAGGGGACTGTCTGGGGTCCAGGGAGGTGGAAATGGTGGAAAACTGTCCAGCAACATCCATCCAGGAGTGATATTCCTAATCTTTTACAAAGGCAACCTTTCATTTCTGAGTAGATCTATGCAGATTTCCGGGAAAGGGAACAAGACTGCACTAATCAGAATTCTAAACTGGAATTGAAAGGTCCTTTCACATTGCCTCTTCTACATCATTGCTTTGCAGTCCAAGTTTTTATCTTAACTTCCCTGTTAAGTGGGAATCGCTATAACAGAATTACAAAATCCTTTGCTTCCTGCTTCGTGTTCTTCTTTTATTGAAGTGTTTACAGAAGGAGTCTATCTACTGATTTTTCTCTTTGACCTAAATGGGAGAAAGCTGAGACAGTTCCTTTGAGATGGTCTTAGGTCATGAAAAGGAAGATATGTGAGGCAGTTAAGTTGCTCTTCTGGTGATTATTTTGTCAGGGAAGTTTCCAAGTGACTTGGAAACCTCTGGATTTCACTGGATAATCTGGAGTCCAACTGGAAGTGCAGAGTCAATGCTTAGAAAGATTTACCAATCAGAAAACCAAGCTGTCGTCACTATTCTGCTTCACATAAGGTGTTTCCTGTTACTTTCCTCAGCAATCATCCTTCCCACCTGTTCCCTCCTCACATTTCTAAGTCCCTGTTATTAGTTCACTATTTAGAAAAGGCATCTTCAAAGATTTCTGGCCATCTTAAAAGAAAAGATGTCAATATTTCTTAGAAGTAGGGCTTGGAAGTTGATGATAGTGACTATAATGAGGAATGCAAGTGCTTTGGTCATCATTCCATGTTTTTTTCTTTTGTATCCTGGTGCAAATATACTGGTTTTTTGTTTTTGTTTGGTTTGGTTTTTTTGTGAGAAATTTACAGGACCAAATTCCAAGTCTAAGTAGTAATGCCAAGATTATGGCCTAATGGATTTTGAGATGTTTGTGCTCCTTCAAGCCTTTTCCCTGCCTGTCCTTGCAGAAACTCGAGGTTTAAGTCTTACGAAACTATCCCGAATTGTCTCTTGTCCTTAGAGCAGTTTGAGATTCCATCTTTTGTGGCTGATGCCAATCCTTGACAGATAAAGCAAAGCAAAATTCTTAGTTATTGGATGAGTTGCTGTATTATAGAGAGTGTGTGGAACTTGTGGAACAAATGTCACAACTTGGGATCAGAAGCCAGGGTTGGCCCTGGCCTCTCTCCACTACCACCAGCAGGACTGGGTCATCCTCAGCTGTGCTGGCTCCATGCTGGCCCTTGGTCCCAAGGGAACATTAACAAAACAAAAAACAACAACAAAAAATCAGATATTCTGACTTCTAAAATATTATTGATAACTTTTTCCTGTACTGCCAGTTAAAAACCCCAAATATCTCATTTCTAAGCAGTTGTTGAGAGCCCTGTAGCCGGCTTCACTCACCTTGGCACTGGCCCAGTGCTGTTTTGCAAGGCAATTCCATATGGTCGGCATGAGAGGAGGGAGGAATGTTTCCTGGGTTATTTTTGAATCACAGTTGTTTGAAGCTGTTCAGAAATTTGGAATATTAGAATTAGATTATTGGCTGGAGTGTAACTGAAGCTGTTAAAGTGTGTGAGAGATGTTGTTACATGGCTCTTTGGTATGTCCAATAACTGTTGCTTACATGTGTTTTGTATCATGTTTTATGTAATTTCAGTAGTTTTGTTTGGTTTTGTGCGTGCTTGGTGGAAGCTGCTGATTTTGATTAGTCACTGTGCTTTATTTCAAAACCTATAATTTTAATGAGTGAACTGTAATTCACACCAAAACTCAGATTTGTGTTTTAAAAATCCACAGAATTTGTGTTGCTTTTTTATCGTCCTGCATGACCATTGTACTCTAAACATAACAAGCTGCAAGAATTGGATTTATTATTTTACACTGAATTAAAGTCAATTAGCGATGTCTAGTTAAGCAGGATTTGTTCATTTGGAATGTGTAATCTGTTTTGTTGTCCTACACCAACATCCCTGAGTTCAGCTACTGGTAGAAAATGCTGATAACTGTATTGATGGGTACTGTGAAATCACCCTCAAAACATTTAAAAAAAAAAAAAAACAAAAAACAAAAAAACAAAAACAACAAGAGAGGAAAACCTTGCAAGCTGAACTGAAACAGAGCCAAAATCAAAACTCAACAAGAACATCAAAACCTTGAAACTGGTATATTTCACAAGTTCTTAAAAGTAACATTGAAATGAGAAATAAACAGAAAATTTAGGAAGTGGCTCTTACATGTTCTTATGTAAAGGTAAACAAAATGTTTAGGTAGTATTTTTTTAAATTAAAAGTGACAACATAAAGGATGATGCCAGTAGATACTGCTTGGTGCTACGTAGTTCTTCATTTCTGTGAAGGGAGCATCCGTGGTAGTTGCAATACTGTCTCTTGCACCGTTGCAGTATTTTCATTTATACAAGGAGAGCAAGAAAATATATAAATTTTAAAGCAGTATTCTCAGTCTGTGTTCCATATTGCTCAGGATAAGGATCTAGAATTGTATGAATTAGTGTTTTTCACTTAAGACTGCTGTAAAAAACTCAGAGGCTGTTGTCTTCTCATGCTTTCAATAATGGGAATATTTCAAATGCTGTCATTTTATGGATAGTAAAATCACCCAGTTATAAAAGAAATTAAATTGTCCTCCCCCCAACAATTTTTAGCACCAAATGTCAACCTTTCAAGGATGGTAGAACTTTTTCTGAATAAAAAAATGTTAGTTGAGAGAAATTTCATGAACATCTCATGCTGTTCTGAAATGAAAAATCATGTTACCTTAATGCATGAGAACCAGTCATAAAGGAAAAAGTCTCATGCTCTAGGTGGAATGAAACACAACACATAGAATACTAGAAAAAAAGAAGAGGGGAAAAATATGAAACAATTTACTTTTCATAGTTTGATGCTATAGGAACTCTGACAGCAGGCTTTAAGATAAGGCAGAGGTTAAGCTAAAGCTGGGGTTGTGACTCTTAACATGTTTCCAAAGTGACTAGGAATGATTTTAAAGAATAACTGCTATGAAAGTCCATATTGACCATATTTTAAAAATCCTTCTCTTTGCTTCCGGGTTTGTTTTTTCTTTCTCCTCATCTTAGCCATTTCATTGTCATCTTAATCAAAATACCTTGCTTTTAAAATACTCAGTCCTGGAAAGAATAAGCCTCTCAAGAATCTTGGTTTACAAAGAGATAAAGAGCAAGTTTGGAATGTAAGTTAGAAACTTGTAAATTGGCAGCACTGAACATGTTATTCTTGAATAGACTTTGGAATAAAATTCCGTATAACTCTTCTTTTTTCACAGATTCTCTCTAGTAATTTGAAATTTTTCTGACCAAAAAAGCCCAAACAAACCAAAACCCACCCTTAATACTTTTCCTTAATAATTAATTAAAATGTTGCTACAGATACAGATGAAGATGACTTAATGGCAGTAGCTAAAGGGCTTTTTTCCATATGTGGGAAGGAAACACTTTGACAGCAAACCTGTGTTTGTCCTATTTAGCAATGTTACTCAAGGATATGTGCCAGGCAGGGTGATCCTTCTCCACTGTGAGAGGCTGCAAAGGTCTTGAACTGTCAGACATCACGACCACTAAATTAGCTCTTGGAGCAACCATGGTGAAAGCTGGTGAAGGACAGATGAGTTACCTCTTGGGTAATGAATTTGTGTTTTTAAGTACAATTACATGTTTTTAAATTTATTTTTTTTTTTAATTTTCCCACTAAGCCTCATAAGTGGCAGCTTTAGGAACCCAGTCAGATCTGAAAATAATGTAGTATCCAAAGTGCTGATGTTTGTTAAAGATGTGTTTGTCACTGACAGGCAACCCATCATGGCAAGATAGGAAATGATTATGCCTCGATGCTTGTTTTCTCAATGAATGTGATCTCTGTTCTTTGTTCATTAATTGATAGATTTGATACAATCTCAAACTCCTGGATTAAAATCAGGGTTGTGTTCTGAATCCAAGATGCTAAACAGGGAAAGCTGAAAAGAGCTTCAGGGGAGCTATGTAGAAAATAGAACCAGAAACACAGACCCCAGACTGCAAGGATGTCTCAAGAGGCTAATCTTTCTGCCTTTTGCAACGCTGGAACTTTACATAAGCTTTGAAACTGTTTATGAAGAGGGTTTTGGCTGGAAATGAGTTTTCTTTGCGTGTGTTTTGCGAATTTATAAGGAAATTTAGTAAGTCTTATGTAGCAGGAATATCAAGCAATAAATAACAAAATCAACAGAGGCATGTTGATTACTTTTGTTTAGGATTCTACATACAATATGAATGTGACCTATATAATAATGAATCCTATACAGAAATACACATTCCTCCAAGGTAAGTGTTGAGACCATTTACATAAGTCAGGTGTTAAATACTGATACATCTAAGTATTTATAGCTGTCTCTTTGATAGCTATAGAAGTTTAAGAATTTTAAGTCATGCAAATGCCTTTCATTCTTCTTTTTTTTTTTATAGCCAGAGACTTAAGCCACATTTGTAGTGACTTCATTTGGGACTTTATTACAGAATGCTCCATACCCCTTATGATGGCAACTAGTGGTACAAGGTATTTTGTAATATGGTTCCAAATTATCCTTTGGTTTATCTGCTTGCCTGAATCATTCTGGCTACAATTTTCCACTCCTTGAGAATGTCCATTTTTTCTATGTTTTAAGGTATTATTGTTTCCCCACTTATAGAAATGTACCTTTTGCTACTAGCATGAAAAATTATTGAGGATTAATCAGATACAAAACTTATGAAAAATTGCTTTTTATGTGGTACCTTTAAGGGCTTCTCAACTAATAAGTTGTGCTCTTCAAAAATCCTCACTGGTGTGTGTTACTTGCTCTTAGAGACTTCATTTCAGGTTTAGCTGTGCCATCTGAACTGCATGTGACTTTCAGTCTGTTTAGGTGTCACTCTTATGCCAAGTCTTGGTGCTGTGAGTTGTAGAAGAACTGTACTGGCAGTGGGATGTCTGGAAATCTGAATCCTTGGAAAGCAGCTGTTTGGCTGCTGGGGCCAAAACTGATGAACTTTGTTCCCCCCTTCAAGGCAATGGAAATCCTTCCTGTGTCTCAGCGGCATGAGGCAGTTGGAGAGGTGGCCGTCACAGTAAGGGAACGAATGAGGACATTCCAGAGCTTTCTATTTGGCCCACTTCAATACTTGTATGTTTTCAGCTGATTAAAACTTAAGTTGCATAGAAAGGATGATGTGAAAAGATAGCAAAACCAAGTATCCAACACCGGTGAAATAACACACTAGTGTGATCTTAATTTGGCCCTCACTAAGAGTGTGTAGTGAATCCTGAGGTTATGTAAGCATATGTAATTTTTTTGGACAGAGTGGATGTTCCTTAGAAAATAAGGAAGTGTGTCAGTTCCAGAAGTTGTTCATGGATTTGATTTGCTTGTTGCACTGGACTAGAAGTTCTTCAGTGAATGCAGCACTAATCTCTGTGGTGGTGTTGAAGCCAATGAATGTCACAAGGGTGATTCCATGTGCTTGGGGAATGGGTGAAGAAATCATCCCTGGTGCCTTTGCTTAATGTCAAATCTGAGAGCACAGAGCCACCTGTGCAGGAGTGCTGAGCTTTACTGTTTCTAGAGCATGGGGAATAGTACTTGGATTCTTTCTAGCTTGAAAAATGCCTTGTGCTTGGAAAACATGAACCCAAAAAATGTTAAATTTATTGCCAAAGTGTGTTTCTTTTAGGCTCTTAGACTGTTTTAAACTAGAGCAGCATGAAGAGACTGCTGACAAACTGGATTTGCAAAAGAGGAAGGGAGGAAAGTTCCTGTCCTAGTGCGTGGTGTGAATGTAAAATATCTAGACATAGGTACAGTAAAACCAGGGCCTTGGGTATGAAGAGAACATTTTTCCCTGCATATTATTTATACAAGTGGTTAGTAGTGATGCTTAGAGAGATAGAATATTGGAGTAGTGTAGAAAATCCCAGTTTCTAGCAAAAAGAGATCTTACTTGATTCTGCAAAGCCTTGTCGTTGATTCTGATCCGAGGGCACAAATTATATCAATTAGATAAGCTTCAAAAAAAAAAAAAAGCTAAAAAAAGGTCTATGGTGCTAGGGGACACTGCAGAAGAAATCTGATTTTATTTATCTCTGCTCTTCACTATTTCTTTACTCTGACAGCTGTTTTTTTTCCAGTTGAACTCACATTAGTTTGTCTCATTTACGTACTGTACTAAATTGGGTTAATTTGAAAGATGCAATCTGCATGAAAGTGCTGTTACCTAGTGTTTATTTGGGTTTACTAAAGCTTAATTCTGTGAGACTTGAAGGTAAAAAATAAAACTGTCGACTCAGCACAGATTAAAACCAGATGTCTCTTAAGATTCTTGCATTTCTCTCTAATCACAAACCCAAACTGACTGTGGTAGCTTTTTTCTGGTCATGCCCATAGTTTTACCAGTCTGTGTTTGGTGCGATCTAAGTCAACTGCATGCTTTTTTTCCTCCTCTTGTTATTTTAAATGCACTTTTTCCTGCCCCCCCCTCAGGAATGTCTGGCTATAAACCTGCTTTTTTTCATTCCTACCCGCCCTTCCCCATGCCCCATTTGTATTACAAACAGTTGATTTAGATGCAGATTCTTTTTAATGTTGAAATCAGATAAAAGGCTGGAAAAGTGGATAAATGAGGTTTGGAAACCCATGGATTGAAGAGATGAGAAGCCATTGCATTGTGGTCAGTCCATTAAAACAAGAAGAAATAGAAGAGATACTTTGATAAGTGTTCTGCTGGTGTTAACCTTGATGGCTATTATCGGGGGGATGATGCTGTATCTATTTCATTGGCTTAAGCTTTTTTCATGCTGAGAGAAATCAATACTTGGAGTCGTTGGATGACAGAGGCATCACTTCAGAATTGACGGTGGCTGTCAGACGTTGTCATTGGTTGACTTTTGTTCGCTGTTGAGGTTTTAAGCTTTCATTTTTCTAAGTCTTATTCAGGAGTCTTTGTAAGATTTCCCTGGGTAGCATTTTTAGTCCAGACTTTAAACCTCAGGTCAGAGGTCAAGTGCAAAGATCTGTGAAAGCAGAGGACTGAGGAGCTCCTTCATTTACTAAAATATCCTTATTTGCAGGGAATTTGTGTTAGTGGCAAGACTGTGCACTATCTTATGGATGGCTTTTCGTCCTAAGTGACACCCTCTGAGACAGGTTGTTCACAAAGCCAGTAGCTTTTAGCTAAATTAGACAAAGGAACTGGCATATGTAAAAGCATTCAGTGATCTCAGAGTTGAAAAATAAAAGTAAAAAGGTGCAACATTTCCTTTAAAACCTTACACTATCAAACTTTTGAATCGCTTGTAGAAAGCATTTCATTGTAATGTTGGAGCTGCAGAGGTGCACGATGTAGATGGTACCATGCAGACAAAATCTTTTACCTGACATTTTTGTTAAGATCAAAGATAAAATAGTTCTAAAACCTAGGTTAATCCTGCTCTTCACTGAACTATAGACAGGCAGAATAGACTAACTCACCCTGTCAGTATTTCTGGACTATTTCCTGCATACAGAATGTACTGTATTTTCATATCTGTAGCTTGCCTGTTGGATGACCTCGTGGCCCTTCAGAATTCCAGTTCCTTAAAAATGAATCTTTAGATAACCTATTTGTTCAAATTGCCTGCAGTCTTCTCCAGGCAGAGAATGGGAGAGAGGAAAAGCCCTGCTCTGTGATAATGGCAAAGCCAAGGGTTTTGTCCTGTCCTGGATGAAGGGCTGGAAAGCAAGGGTCTTGCCTTTCTTCCATGCTTAATACACTTCCCCTTTGTAAAACTTTCAGCAATCACTGAATTTAAGACTTTTTGGAGATAACTTGTAAGGTGTATATATGAAAATGCATTTTTTTCTCCTTTCAGCACTTTGTTTCATCCTAAGTGTGACTGCACTACTTTTGTGATTACAGTTTTGTTGCACATCTGCCCAAACAGATAACAAAAATCCTGTAGGCCAAGGCAGCAGTGGAAGGAAGGTTTGACAACTCTGTTTAACTGTGTATCTTAATTGTAAAACCATATTCTCGCATGACAGGGTGCACATTGCAGGTGCAAGAGATCAAACACTGGAAAAAGTAAAACTGTAAAAATACTTTTTTGAGATTGTGCACAAACAGAAATCAAGCTGGATTTCTGTTTTACATAAATGGAATTATTGGGATTTAGTGTGAAGTATTGACTGTGTGCCACTCTATATCCTGGTGTTGCATCTTTGGAAGTGGTGCATCAGGTGAACTTGGCATCTAGATCATGAAAAAGGAAGAGAAATAGGGACTTTTTAGTACTTTCAGAATAGTCTAGTGGTGGTTGGCTACTTTAGGATGGGTCTTTTCCTGATTCTTTTGCTTGCACCACTCTTCTTTCACTCTTGTATTCAAAGTATTTGAGAGAGAGAGGTGGAGAAATGACTTCTATTTTGCTGTATATTTGGCATATATTGAGGGTAGAAACTGGACCACTGAACAACTGGTGAGACACCTATATGATCAAAAAGAAGGTTTTTCTTGCAGAACATCCTTAGGGTTAGTAATTATATATGCATGTGACAGATATCTGGCAAGACTGTGGCTTGTTTTTGTTTATAAAATATATATTTTAAAGAGCACACAATGGTTAAGTGTTCTTCCTAGAGTGATGTTATAATTTTGTGGGATTACTGCCAGTGGGAGCCTCTCAGTTTTGGTGTATAATTGCAAATTTCTATTCATATGAGGTGGTGAATTTCCTAAAGAGTGGAGTTCTATTTCCGGTTTATAAGAGGCTGGTTATGTTTTCATGGAAGTTGCCAGGACAATAAAATACCATTTTTTTTTCTTCGTTTGTCACAGCTACATTTTGAAAATCCTTGTTGGTATTTAATGAAGAATGTGTTCAAAATCACATCATAAAGAGACTTTTTTGAAGAGGTACAAGTTCATTATATCTCTTACAAAACATTCTAGTTTGATTTCCATTTTATCATGTTTTAAGGTCAAATGTGACTTTAATGTTCCATAAAGAGACAGAGATTGATAATGGGGAAAGAATAACCCTCTAATGTGATTTATATCTATGGATTTTATGTCAGATATGAAAAGTTGCTGTTCAAATTGTAAAGGAGGATCCATTAAAGAGCACTTTAAAACATTTTACTACTTAGCTTACCTTATTCACTTGTTTTTAGAATTCTGCCCTTTCAGGCAATTTAAAAATAACAGCTCGTGAAACATTTACAAAGTGCTGAAGAGAAATCGGAATCATCATGGGTGCAAAACAGTTCAATGTATTGGAAAAGACAGCTGTGTTCAGAAAGAGCTGGAAAAATCCTGTTTAGTATGATTTGGTCATCTTACATTTTTGTGAAGAGGGTGTAGATGCTTCATGTAGGAATACAAAAAAGAATTTTTGATGTCTCATTGACTTGGAAAGTCAGCTGCTTATTCTTCAGTCCTCCTGGATGTCTGCTCATCAGGTGAGCATTGTTGTGAAGTGTGGGAAAATTCTGAAGAAATACCTAAATATGTTAAAATTGTTAGAATGGTTCCTTAAAATTTATTCATCTGTTAGTACATTTTTGTTGTCTAGTGTTTGTGAAAATCTACGCAAGGCCAAATTTTATTTTGTGATTTTTTTCAAATTCTTTCTACCTTTCTGTCACTTTATATGACGTATATATTTATATGTACACATACATAAATAGCATTCATAGCCTACTGAATTTTTTTTTTTTCAGCAAGATTCTGGTGCTTGTACATGTGTATGGATAAAGCTTTGCTGCTGTTTTAAATATAAAAAGCATATGATATTGTGCTGATATCTAACCTCAAAGAAATAATTGTACTAATGTCTGCATCAGCTGTGCTTCACGAAGAAAGAGCAATTTTTTTTGTTGTTAGGCAGACATTTGTGTCCATTCCACTAACTAGATCATAGAATAATCCAATCATTGACAAAGGCCAAAATGCTTTGTCTGGCATATGTGATCTGTGGAATTGCCAGATGAAAACTGAAATTACAAACAGAGCGCTGAAGTGGGGAAAAGCCTTTATTGTTTCTACCAATACTTGAATTTCTTATGGGTTTTCATGTACAGAAAAATGGGGTTTTGGGTGAGGAGGTGATAAAAATCTGATGCTGTTTTTTGAGTTCTCTATTAACAAGCAAATTATCAGGAGGTCAACAAACCCCCAGACTATCAGACAATGTCATTACAAAGGATCTCTCATAGTTTGGAGTTCAGTTTGTAGGTGTGACTTACAGTTCCTATTTGCTAGAATTTTCTTTTGAGCAGGTTGGCAAGCAGAAGATATTTATACAAGAGGTATAATACTGCTGGGAAGGTTACTGACTTTCCCATGGTGACCTGCAAATGTGCTCAACTTTGAGAATCCACCTGGTAAAGATCCATTTAGTCCTCAGATGCATTTTGTTTTCTGTCTGTCTGAAAAAATGGGGATTTTTCTCCTTAACTTTCACATATATATATTTATATAAGCAACAGCAAGCGGTTGACTCCCTAAATCTAATCAAGAGGTATGGGACTGGAGTGCTCAGCTAGCTGACGTTCATTATTCTGAAATTTGCCATTGTTTTTATAAAGCTATTCATTTTGTTATAGGCATAACCACTTTTATTTTATGTTTTATTATGAGTCTGGCCATTAATGACCATTAATGTGTTGGCTTTTGCTAAATTTTGAGTGTGTGTGTGTGTGATGTGGTTAAAGAATTCATGGCAAACCAAGATCCTCTGCTTGGCTCTCTAGATGGATTTCCTGTTGGCAGGTGCACAGGGCCTCAGTTCTCAAACCTGGAAAATGGGGTTAATTCTCCCCTCTCTCTCTCTCTCCCTCTCTCTCAAGTTTTGTCTAAGTAGTTAATTATGAAGTGCTTCAAAGTTCCTTTGGATGGTGTAATTAAAATGCAGAGTAATAAAGTATTTATTTTCTTCCCAGTCACTGTGTGCCCAGTACTCTGCAGACAAACGGGAAGAAGAAAAAATGTGTCATCATTTGATCACGGCAGCCAAGTACAGGGACCAGGTGACTGCAACACAACTAATACAGAAAATTATCAACATCCTGACAGACAAGCATGGAGCCTGGGGAAACTCTGCACCAAGGTAAGGCATTTTTGGGGTGTTGACAAATATTTTTGTGCAGTGGTGTTCTGGTGATTTGACATATGGCCAGAGGTAAGTGAGGTTTTTTAGGTGTTTAAACAAAGTAGTACAAAAAGGGTAAAATGTATGTGTCAGTGTTTAGTATGGGTGAATGTCAGAGAACTGGTTTTGTTAGAGCAGTGAAAAACAGAGTAAGTCTTATGACTTTCAACTTTGCTGTAAAAGTGTGATAGAATTTATTTTGAATGTTCTAGCCCTTTCTAGCCCTGTTATTATTTTATTTGAAAAATAATTTTTTCAAATGAAATGCTTTCTTACTACTAGCTTTCTTCTTGGTGTATTATGTGATTCAAGCTTGAACCACAGTCCAGTAACTTGTTTTCTTTTCTGCCAAACTTTAAACAAACAAACCTCTTTTTGAGTTACAGGGAAATGGTGAGATTTGTATTAGTAATTTCAAAGCAAAAACAGTACTGTCAGAATAATTCAGAATGAATTCCTTTTGGAATTCTCAGCACATACCTTCATTACAGTGGTGCTTGTCTAACTTCTTTAGCTGGGCCTTGTGCTTAAGTTTCACCTGCATATCTGAAATGTAAGTTCTAGTTCCTGTAGTACAACCTTAATTAATACTTACAAATAACTGGAACATATTTAGACTAGAACATAGCTGAATATGCCCATGTATCAAGATACTGTCATGTGAATGTAATGGAATAATAAGCATGAGAGAAATACATGAGTAAACAACAAACTCTTTTTCAAAGTAACTTTTATTCATTATTGTCTTCTGGGAAGAAAATAATAATTCCCAAGCACTAACAATTTCTATAATATACAGACACATAACAAAAATTTTATGAATAAAATTGGAAGTGTTCCAATTAAAAGCCATCACTATGGCATAGGATGTCTGCAAACATATTCATAAATATGAATTTTGGGCTCCAACTTACCGGTTGAAAATGAAATGTTGAAATAACTGTTTAAT
>VXBQ01011625.1:708536-713536 GCA_013400175.1 Phainopepla nitens | reverse complement strand
TAGTTGAGAACAAAATGCACTTAATTCAGGGCTGTATCATAGGGAAAGAACTGCTTTTGACAGTGGTGAAAGAGTTGTAAATGACAAAGAATGGAAGGTAGAGAGTTTGGTTTCAGAAATGTTGGCCGGCAGGGCTTTTAAAAGGTGGTGCTTCGCGGAAAAAATTGACTTGGGCGGCAGGAGGGGAGAGTTGCAACTCAGTATAGACATGCTAAGGACATGATGGCCTGGGTGAGGGGCATAACTGAGACAAATATGGTCAGCACTGAGGTCTTTGAAGGCACTGTGCAGTGAGGAGAGCAAGAGAGAACACAAACCCTTGCCTGAAACAGAAAAGGTTTTTCAGTCTAGCAATAGTGACTAATCCTCAAAATGAAAAGGAGAGGGAGGGAGATCGAATGCCATCCCACAAATATAATAGAATTTACTTCTCAAATGAAATAGATCATGCCTAGGAGTGTTTTTTTCCCCCTGAATTGTATTCTATGATCTACTAGCAATCATCATAGAAATGACTTGAAAATAAACAAGCCCTTCCTCTTCCAGCTTTAGTATACTTACTATTGCTATTATGTTGTTAAAAAAGCCTCGTCTTGCAAGAGCAAAGATAAATTTGCTGATTTGCTCAAACTGGTATGGGTAAATTCCCAGATGCTTTGCTTTCTATGTGTAGACAGAGATATAATTACATCAAATCTTTGAAAACGGTATTATTCTAAATTATTAAAGTGCAAGTGGCAGAGACGAAACTTGTGCTGGGAAGAAACATTGTGATGATAGTTAAATTACACTTTCTTTAACAGCCTAACAGAGAAAAATCCTATTATCTTGTATTATTTTTTTAGCTAAAGCTAACAGTGTATTTTTTCTGGATATTTAAGCAGACAGTTGCTTATTCAATTGGTTTTTACCAGGGAGAGGAAGCAAAATTCGATGTGCGCTTTTATGTATTGTAGCATGGTAAAGCCAGGTTGTGTTGTTCTTTCCCTTCAGAAGCCTTGTGCCTTCATCTGCTTGATAGTTTTGTCAGGATAATTCTATTGCATGAGCCTCTCTGTAGGTTGTTACCAGAAATAGGAGTTTTGTTGCTTTAACTTAAGGCAGGTCCCTGAAAAAATTCCCAACACCTCTGCAGAAGGTCAGACTTCACAGTGGAATTGCATCAACAGCCCAGAGGGTTGCCAGTGCTGGTCAAAAATCCTATCTTTTCATACTCTTGGGTCCTGTAGATCATCAGAAGCATGAGAGGCAGATTGGACTGTTGAGGAACCAATTGCAGTTTGATGTCTCTGTGTCCATGCTGGGGCCTGTGGCACGCACCAGTTCACTGGTGCATCTTTTCAGTGTGATATGTAAAGCTCGAGGTGGTAGAAGCTAAAAAAACTGAGTGAGAGTAAGATTTTCAGAGAATAAACAATCAGAATCACTCTACCAATGTAAGCAGGTGTTTATTTTTTATTGTTTCTGGAGTTTGCTGATTAATGGTTTAGAATGATTACTCAGAAATCACATCCTATGTTTTTTACTCCTACTTTAACTAAAGGTTTACTTAGAAATAAACTGCAGAATAAGTGAACCTCGAAAAGAATGACAGATTACAATGACAAAAAAATATTTTTGAGTCTACATTGTAAAAAATTCCATTTTGTTATTGTTTCCTTTGATGTAGAAGTAATCTTCATGCTGAACTACTGTCTGATATAGGCAAGTTCAGTACTGCAAACAGTCTGAAGTGATGAATCTGAAAGCAAATTGAAGTGTTGTGCAAAACAGAAGTTAGAGGAATCATTACAAAGTCATTTTATGATAACATTTACTTTTCAAAAGCTAAACATTGTTCGTGAGATTAACAAGAATAACAGTAATATGACATGTGTATGAATAGCTGAATGTATAGTGCAGTTGGTAAAGTTTTCCATATGCTGTGGTACAACTTGGCTGTGTGACCTTTCAAATGTTGCTGAAGTTGAAAGTTTTGGAGTTCTGTTAAAATATAACACACACATATATAGATATATGTATATACACATTTTTAAAATCAATTGCATAATGAATTAAAAATCTCTTTAATTTTGATATGAAATGTTGGAAAAATCTGTAGTTACTGAAGTGGAGAAATAAAAAAGAACCTGATTTTTTTTATTATTAATTTCCATTTTAACATTCCTCTCCACGTGCCTGATGATTTCCTGCTTCAACCTCTTACAGCCTAAAATACAAATTAAAAAGAACAAAACAAACAGACCCATTATTTCAAGGCATGAGAATTCTTAATGTTCCCTGATTATTTTATATATTTTTAAAAGAGGTTTTTGAAATTGTTGAATTAAATGAATGTTATAGGACTGCAGATCCTCATAATTCTTGCTTCTGAACTAGCTACTGGCTGTGAGGGTGCTACGGAACTTTCAGATTTTTTATTGCAACTTCACATTATATAGTACAGAATTCTGCTGTTTATATTTGGTGAAATTATTCTTTCCTAAGAAGAGGAAAAACTTAAAAAATATTTCTGGTATCTGTTCCTTTCAGGAGTTTCAGCTGATGTTTGAAAATAAATATAGTGGATTATCAGGAGCTGTATTTTTTTTTTCTTATTATTGAAAGCAGAAGTGTAACTATAAAAGCAAGCAAACATGAAAACCTTCAACACACACCTGTAGCTGTTACTTGTTAGTCTCAGATTATGCCTGAATTATAAACTCATTTTGATTTTGCAGTATGAATATTACAATGCTTTATCATTCAGGTTAGTATTAAGGTGTTAGATAATCGTGTATCAATATCAACAAATTTACCCTGTGGAAAGAAGTACTCTGGTTCTAATACACTGGCCAGAATCTTCATTGCTCCCGTACCTTTTGCCTTGATATTCTAACAAAGTTCAAAACATAGCATGGAAATAGAAGGGTTTCATTTTGCAGCATTTTAGCATCCCTTTTCCCCAAGGAGTTGAGACAGCAGGGAAGAGGAGAGGTGTTTGAGTTCTGTCATTGTGGGTCAGATGTTCTGGTTCAAGTTCAGGACTAGAATTTTTTGCTGTCCTAAGATTTATGGGGGTTTTTTAATAGCTGGTAAAGACCTCTTAGCAAAATTTTGATTTATCCTAGCTGAAGTTTAAGTGTAGACAGAATCTTTTCAGTGGAGCATTGGAGAAGTTTAAGGAGAGTAGAAAGGTAGCTGAATTAGTTTTTTAATATCCTTAGCTCCATAGCAGTCTGTGTTTTCTGACTGTATAGAAAAGTAATATATGCTAGCATTCAATCAATACCCTTCTCTTAACCAAAGGAGATGATTTTCAGAATATTCTTTTTGCATGAGCATACTTTCTTTGTGTGTTTGGTGCTGTCTGCCTTTTTGTTTGCTATAAAATAAACCTATGAATGTTTTCATGCTAATGTACGTTTCCTGCTGTGTGAGCATGGTTTCATTTGAGGTTGTCTTTTTGATATTTATCTACTTAATTGATTGTATTGATTTTAAAGTTTCCAGTTGTAATTCAAGTTTTTAATTGCCCTGTTGTGACAATTATGTTTAAAAACAAGCCCACCTATTTTGGGTTCAAGTGGAAAGTGTGTCTTACTTTTCCAGCCTTGCTAAGCCTGGATGGGTCTTTAGGGGCCTTTTTTTAGGATTACTCACCAGATGGGAGGAGGAGACTCTGCATCATGTGCAGAAAACACTTTTTGTTTGTATTTGGAAGCCAGTTTTGGGTTTCTTTTCTGCCTGCCTGGACATATATGAGGCAAGAAGGGTCTAGTACATTAGTCTGTCACCTCATGTGGAGCACCATAGACAGGAGTGAGGAAAAAAGGGGGGACCTGCTTGGAAGCAGCAAGTTAGGGGAAAACTCTCTTGCTGGTGGTGTGTTTTTCTGCAACTCTGTCTACGCTACTGGAAAGATGTTAATGTAAAGCAGAAAAATGAGCATTAGCTGTATATTTTACTGGTAAATCCTAGGCAAAACAAAGCAATCAGCATCTTTGTTTGGAAGTACATAGGCATCTGTGACTGATGTCCCAGTTTAACCCCTCCTAGTGAAACAACAGCACATCTTCCATATGATAGATCTATAATTCAGGGCTGCTTCATTTACATCAGCTTCTGCATCAGGTGTTCCCTAATGGAGCTTCTGTGGGTCCCCCTCACTGGTGGCTTTAGGTGCTAAAGGAATCATAAAGATGGACAGAAGGCAGACTGCCTCCATTCTCAAATGTTGGTTTTTTTCAAAGTAGCAGGTCTCTTAATTTTTTTTTTCAAATGGTAAATGTTTTTCTAATTTCTGCAGCACATCCTGTTAAAAAGAAACAGCTACACAGATTGCCCCTCAGTAGCTTTTCTTTCTTTAGCTTGTCTGTTCTTCCCTCATACTTCCTGTCTGCAACCTGGAAATGTGAGCTCTAGTTGCTAGTCCTCTAAATTACGAATTGTAGTCCACTGAAAGAAGATAGAGCATATAATTGGAACCAATACATTCTTTACTGTTGTGTTGTCACATTTGAGTGAATTTTGTAGGTTATATTCTTAAATCTCCAAACTGTTCCTTTGTTTCTGGAGGGCTTATAGTCTAGTTTGGTTCAAAATGTTGATTTTTTTCCCCTAAAACAAACAAACAAACATATTCTGTTAGTATTAAAATTCCTGATGAAATCACAGAATAATTCAGATTGGAAGGAAGCTGAGGAAGTGGCCTGGCTGAACCAGGATCAGCTGTGAGATCAGTTGCCAAAGGCATAATCCAGTGAGCTGGATGGAGCCTTTATGGGTGGCCCACTCCACTGCCTGAACATTGTAATAGCTAACAGAAATTAAAATAATTCAAATACTGCTGGAACTTGTCTGTCTGAATTCACATGTGTTGTTTCTCATTTTGCCACCACAAGCCACCTTAAAGAGCCAAACTCCCTCTTCTCAATGCTGTTGGCAGGTGCTATTGGGTCCTCCTGAAATCTTCAGGACACTGAGAGTGCATTCCCTGGGTACTCACAGTTTGAAAGTCA
>VXBQ01011625.1:673536-706036 GCA_013400175.1 Phainopepla nitens | reverse complement strand
AAAGGAAAATGCATTGTCATAAAAGAACAAAGAGATGTTGCTAGAGTTGTGTTTCTTCTCTTTTGAAACTCATCCTTGATAGTTCTCTTTAAAGTTTTTCCTAAATGCATAAGGGTCTTTTTCATCCACAAGATTAATTCCAAAATATTGTTTCAAAATACAATAACCAGCATGACAGAAATAGATGTGGTGAGACACACAGAGGAGAAATGGGAGAAAGATGGGTCCCATTCAGCAAAACACCAAGTGACACTTCTTGCTAATTAATGATGATTAAGGTAATATTATCTTATTTTGTTAAGGATGGTGAGGACCAGCAAACACATGATCTTGGTGGTATTTCAGGATTTAGTAGGGGGGCAGGATGAGGCAGATCAATGATGTTGAAGAAGGTCTCAGTTATCAGTGGTCTTATTCTGGGATGGTATCCTGGTTTAGTCGCTTACTCAGTGTTTGTTCAGGATGTAGACTAAAGAATTACAAAGATACTAATTTAAAATATAAGTTCCTAAATGTCAAACCATCTTTAATTCCTGTGGAGAAACTGAAAACATATTTTCTTCAAGGAGAAAGGAGTATTTATTCCAAAATGCTCCTCAAAAGATGGTTAATTGTTTGGGTAAGCAGAGATTCTTTTGTAGCATAGACAGGCAAAATTACTTATGATCTAAATAATAATTTCTTTATTTAGGCTTTGTTATACTGTTTAGTGTATCCTGATAACCTTGCAATAGGGTAACACTGACAACCGCTATTTCTTATAGGACTCTTTAATATGGCTTAATGAGAGTTTTGAGAATTTTTGCAATATGAAATCAGCATGTTGCATTTTTAAGTTGAGTTTCAAGTTACACTGTGCACAATATTCCATTATTTATTGTGTCTGTAGTCAGAATACACACTATGCATGTGCATTACAGTGCAATAATTAGCATACAATTTTCAACGTTTCGATGAACTTCTGTCATAAAATTTAAGGAGATTTTAATTGCTGGTAATCAGGATTGCATGTTAATAGGCTGTAGATAATTAGGAAACCATTTGCATTTTTCTTCTCACAAATTCTCGTAGTATTTAGACACTCACTCAATACACAACTTTATCTCAGGAGGGTTGAATAATCCTATTTAGGCATAGTGATAATAGATACAATTTTTTTTCCTTAAGGTTTTCCTTCAGTTTTAGTCATTTGGAAATTATTATTCCTTTGGATGGTCAGATTTACTGATCCTGGATGTACACTATTTTCCCTCTAATAGGTTAGAGCAGACTCAGTTATTGCTGTAATAGTAATACTGACTGTAAAATTTGCATCCTTATCTGGTAATGAAGATTGTTCTGTTTCAACAGCACCAAATGTTGGGGAAGATATTTAGCAAATTAGTATCTGCCAAGGAAGGTTCTATTTCTGACACATTTCAGGATGTACTGCTAAAAAGCTGGCCTGTCCACACCCTCTTTCATATCTGGGGTACACAAAAGAAATACTTCTTTGTCTTCCATGTCTGAGATGGTTTAAATAGCAGAAAGAGTGTGTAATATTGTCACCTCGTGATTTATTAAGGTGTTTTGGATAAAGATGTATTGGTAGAAGTTGTGCATATTTATGAAGCAAAGGGTAAAGATGTAAAATTGGAATAATTAAGGCAGTTGTTTGTTTGGTGTAAGGCAAACAGAAAAGGATGTAATGGTTTCAGTGTTCCTGAAGGAAACAAGTAATAGTCCATTGCAAGGCTGGCAGTTCTAATAGCACCTGAATTCATTAGCAGTAGGTGGGGCAGCAGCCACCTCCTGAGGTTTTATATGAAATGTTTAAAGACGCTATGGAAAATTGATCATACAAGGAGAAAAGTACAGAAAATTGTTAAAAAAGGTTACTTTGTGCACAGTATCAAGACTTTTAAATGAAGAACTGAAGTGGCTCAGTATGTGATGGCTGTCAGTGTGTTGTACTGCGTCGTTGTGTGTTGCACAAGTCAAACTGGGAGAAGAATTAAAAGGCTGATGACAGAGATGTGTGAAATTTTAGCATTGGTCTTTCAGAGAAATTATATATAATTTTCTTGTGGTATGAATCAATTGCTTGTATCATTCTGTTATTAAAAAAATGATGACTAACTGCCATAATGGTGTGTGTATGTAGCTTGATTGGACAATGGCAAAATTATATTTTAGAGTAAAAACTACAATCAAGTGAATTCAGATAGCTTTCCTTTCTATGGTACAGATGCGTTAGCATTTCCTACCTTTTATTTTTTGTCCCAGACAGCAAAAAGTCTGTGTTAGTTTTGCTGTAGTGTTCTATTAGGACAAGAGAAGTTTGGGATGGAAGGAACATTCCTGCATGTGTGTGTATCTCATTTTTCCTTGTAAAACTACACCAGGTATCTCTCTGCTGAGACTTGTGTGAAGGATTAAAAGAGAAAAAAGAAAAACTTGGAAGGAGAACTGCTGAGACAATCTTACCAGCACTGAATTTACTTTTGTTTCAGATTTCCTTCTGTTCCCCTTTATTTGTCCATTCAGGTCGATGGAATAGGTGGTTCTTTGTCTTAAAACGTTTCCAGTGTGGGGTTTATTCTGATCTATTTCATGCCATTCTCTCCTTAGGACAAAACACTAGGAAATTTGGTATTACTTGAAGTAAGTCAATCTGGTACCTCTGCAAGGTGTTCAGAATATTTTATGGAAAAATTGGAATTGACTTAAATGCATTACAATTATATTATGGTTACTTCAAAGCATTACTTTAGCAGTACAAAGTTTATTCCTAAAGACAATCATTTGATCATTGATATCATCACAGTCTTGAAAGATCAACCGCAAGCCTCAGTGAATGTAGCAAGGACTTTTCTGCAGATTGCAGGGGATTTTTTTTTTTTAGTGCAGAAAACAAAAAAGAAGCATCTTGCTGATGCAATTAAGCATGCAGTTTTTGTACTTTTGGAATGGAATGTTTCTTTTGATTTTGAAATAGTTTTTAATTTTTTTTTTTCTTCTAGTATGTCAAGGAGGATTGATTTCACTGTTTTAAACAGAATTTTTTTAATGTAATTTTATTTTTCAGGAAGTGGTAATTTTAAAAAAAATCTGATTCCATTTTAGAAATTTCTGGAATTTTTGAAATAATAAAAAAATATTACTTTGGTTTCTGCCAATTTTAAGTAACGAGTGGTTGCAAGAGAATTCTTTCCAGTCATTTATTCAGCATTCCAGATGCCTTGTGGTGACAGTGGGCAAAATACAAAGATGTATTTTGTATCTCAAACAGCTTGCAAATGAAGTTAAAATAGATCAGAGAATAATTGAGGCCCACTTTAAGTACACAGTTCATGCAGCTGTGTTATATGTACATTTTAAAAGCATTACCTCTTTTTTTTTTCCTCTTCTGCATTGGTCAATTGTTCTTGCTAGTTTATGAAAGCCTGAAAACCAGTCGTGCTTAGGGATGAATTGCTCAATAAAATTATTTGTGTTTTTTATCAGTCTTGAGAGGAATGTATAAAGATATCTCAAAAGAAAATGAATAAAATTTAAAAAAATGTTTTACAGTAATAGTCAAAGGATGATTTTATGTCCATTCTTATTTCAAGCTTTTTCTTAAAAGTGTTTGGGACTTGTCAGTATTCTTTTGAACTCATCACAAACTGATCTGAAAGCTTATATTTCTGGCAAATCTCAAATATTGTCTCCCCTCCTTGCCCTGAGGATATTTTTATTACTTGTGAACAGTCTGGTAGAAGAGCAGGATTTACACTTAATTTCTCTTCACTAGATCTACGTACTCCATCTATATGTGGGCTGTACCGTGACTACTGAAATGTTTTTCCAAACTACGAAATGATAGCCTCAGAAAGGTTGCCTGTATGTAACCTCTTACCTATAGGCCCTTGCCCGTCACACAATTCCTATTAGCTGGGGTGAGACAGTGATTAGAGGAGAGATAATTGAGCCTCTCCAGTCTGCAGTGAGCGCAGCTGTTGCTGATGTTCTTGTCCTTTGCCCATCATACCTTTCCCCTGCCAGAGCAGAGGTGGTCTGCTGCATGCTGAGCAGATGTTTCTCCTTTGCATAGTTATCTTTGGAGTGCCTTTATATACAGAAATCAGATTGCACTGCTACTGTCACTTTTATCTGATGAGAGGAAATCCCAGACGAATGAAGCTGGTTTTCTTTTCAGGCAGCTAAGCAGTGTTGCTCAGGGGCATGTTCTCTTTCCTTGCTTCTGTTGCTGCTCACTGTAAGCGTTTTCTTTCTGGCATGTTTCTTCTTTAATCCCTCTTTCCCTCTTTGACCCATATCCTTAATCCCATTGGGTTTCTTTTGAACTTGGTTATTTCTTAGTCTTCTGATACATCTGTCGGCTGTAGCTATGAATCGTTTGCCAACACCACATTTTCATCATATTCCCCGAATGTCTTTTTCCTCCCACAGTTCGTGTTAGAGTATTTGAAGAGGTACAGGGAAACTTTCTGGGACTGGTCATTCTTCAAACTCTGTGATACTGTGTCATTCTTTGATTCATTTCTTCTTTTACTTCTTATCTTCTCCTATTTTTAGTGTTCCCTTTCCTTTTTTATTTGTTCAACTTTCATGCGCAATTAATCATTATTTTCTCAACAAGTAGAAAACTGTAACTGAGAATATCTGAAATGATAGAGATAATATGGTTCTCTATGTTGAAATCACCAAATACTCATTTAATATGTCTATTTTCTATATGTTTGAAATTATTTCTTTCTCTATTGTAATAAAATAAGCAAGATTTCTTTCTTCCCCAATTTTTCTGGTAAGCTCTCATAAAAGCGACAGTTTATTACATCTTGTAAAATGTTTTGATGCAAATAGACATAATTTTTTTTCTGGCACCCCCTATTTTCTCTTGAAAAATATGATTTGCACATGTGTAATTAGAGGAGGAGAACTTTGGGGGGAAAAATGGAAGCATGGTATTTGTGAGACTACTTTATCTTTGTGTTGTAGGAGTTTGCCATTTTGAACTGAGTTTTCCAACTGGGTGTTTTCAAAGGTAATTGTAAACACAGTCTAGTGCTCTGGACTGTAGAGATGAGTCTTGGTTATTGCAAGTAACAATAGCATTGTTTCAACGTTGCTTGATGTTCAGTAATTTGTTAATATTGAATTTTGGTGGATAATTCTCTTGATACCTGCACACCTGAAGATCTGATCATACCACAGATAGACAAGCAGGATAAAAGCTTGCCTATCAACCAGGACATGAGCTGTACTTTTCTTAGGCATCACCAGAGCGGCTCATTTGTTCATGTAATGTTGACTACAGCAGTATTCCCCAAAAGAGAATTTCTTCAGGAGCTGAGTGCTGCATTCAGGAGAGTGGGGAATTGAGTGATGTGTGGGCTTCTGCTGCTCCATGAAGGGGATGCCTTTGCACAGTAGAAATGCCCTTGAATTTTCACTTCCTAAGTGAACACAAACTGCTTTGACTGTGGGATGGAGGCTGATTAATGTTCTCCCTGTAGATATGGAGTTGTCATGTCAGTCTCCCTTGTACTGCTACTTATTTTTAGAAATATTTTCCTATTCTCGTGCCCAAACACATTTTTCCTTCCATTTCCACCTTTTAACCTGCAAACCTTTAAACATTCTCCATAGATTTCCTTTCTAATAAATTTGAGGATGAAATACTAGTTCAAGTGCCACTGGCCTTCTACTTGCATACCTTCTAGTAACCACCAGTCGTGAAAACAACCCCAACAGTTGAAAACAGTGTTGCCTTTGTGCACTCCCAGGATCTATTCTCAGAGTTTTTAATTGATTTTATCTTGCTTTTTAAATTTTCCATTACACATATAGCTAATCTTGCTAAAATTATGCTGAATTTTTAATTGGTGAACAGCAGTAGGAAGACTTGAATGTCATAATGCTGAGGACAAAACCAAAAGTGGTTCAAAATTGAGATTGGCAGTAAAATTTTGCAAAAAAAGTCGGAAATATCATGGGGTTTAGGTGACCTTCATGCTGGTTTCTTTATTTTCTCACTTGTTTCTATGCTATGAAAAGATAGGAGCAGCATATTTTAATAAGTTTGTGTTAAAAAGAAAATACTAAAATATTGGGTTTTTTGTGACTGAATTTGTCACAAAACTTTGTGGGGAAAAAAAAAGACTGCAATCAGTAGTGTTGCTTGAGGTTATTTCTTAGCAATCTAGGACTTGTTATTTTGAAAGATCAACAATGTTGGATGGTTTGGGATGGCAATCCTGAAAGAACAACATGTATTACTTATGTTCCACTGTTTTAAATAGTGACAGGGTTTCTTTAAATGAATGAAGTTTATACAGGACATGCCATCTATAGTATGACTGAATAAACACGGATTCCAACCTTTATTCATGAAAGGCGGTAATCTCGGGCTAATGCCGCACTTAACTCTGTACTTTCAAAATGATTTGCCTGATCTGATAAATTATGCAGTCTTTTATTTTGACCTTGTAACCTTGTAGAGTTTACTCAAACTGACTCCACAGTATTTGCCACATTAGCAGTATAATGGCTGTAACCCGTTCTTGTACTACAGTTCATTCTGCAGCAAAAAGTAAACACTGGGCCATGAAAATTTATTGATTCAATTACAAGATATACACATAGTACCATTTGAGAAGTGTTTTCAGGATTAAGTCATTACATGTCTTCTGTTTGGTCAAAAATCTGAAATATATAAACAAGGAAGCAAGCAAGCACTGAGAAATATAAACTGCTGTTTTTACTGTATGTAGAATGTGCTGTTAGACATCAATCTAAGAGTTGTTTAGGTCGAAGAACAAGGCAGACATTGAACTCCCATGCCTTCCTCCCTGACCAAGGTAACTTTTGCCCTCAGTTGCTCCTGCAAGTGTGTTATAATTTACTATATAAATTATTTTCGTGTAGGATTTTTTTTTTTTTGTGTAAAAATCTAGGCTTTGCAGGTTGGTTTTTTTTCAACAGAACTGATGACAGTACAAATTTTTCTTCTTTAAACAGTAGAAGGCAAGCCTTCAAAGAGAAAAAAGTAGTAAATGGACTGGAGCATACTCTCATGACATGACATCATTAATTTGTTTCATACTGTGTGGCCAATTTTGTTTCTGACATGTTTTTTTCTTACCCTGGAATATCTGATCCTATATCTGCTCAGGCTGAAGAGCAGGGCTGTTTTGATACAATTTAAAGACAAAACGCAAAAATAAATATCTTTATCTCTTATTGTACTGACTTTGAGTTTATAATACAGGCAAGGTAAATGCTGCACAATTTCTATTAAGTAAATTACCCAATGACACGTTATTAAATATATATGTAATTGAGGCATTTAATATATTAAAAGTCATGTGAGAGGCCCCTAAAGATTTAGGATGGTAGTGAAAAGAAAAATATGAAGAAATTGTTAAGAAATAAAAACCAACTCAAAACTATGATGGAATGTTTTTCCTTACTTCTACTTCTTTTGTCTTTTGCACACCATCTTCTATTTTAGTTTCCTTTCTTTTTTCAGGTGCATATATTAGAAAATGATTCATATCTCCATCTTTGAGGGGATATTTGTATTTGTTCTAGCTAATGCAAACAGGACAGTTGCTTGGATTTGCATGTGAGAGATGAAGGGAAAATACCCAATTTAGGTTCATGCTTTGTGCATTAAAGACACTCTTATGAATTCAGAACATGGAGAAGGAAGACATAAACAGGTTGTTTGTTTCTCAGAGGTTGAATTAAAATATATTTACACTACTTAATGCAGTTCTCACTATTTGGTCTGTGATTTGACCCTACTTTTTAGCACTGAAGAGAGTTTTCTGTTCTTCTTTCCTTGGGTTTGTTCATTGGGTGCTGTGGTCAAGGTAAATGTTGCCACGGATTCGAGTGCAGCTCTGGCAGAATGTCTGAAGTTGCTTTATGGAGAAGTGTGACAACCATGACTAATTAGAACAATAATACTTCTGAGGTAATTAGGAAACTGGAGAGGGGTAAAGAAGTGGGACATTTCTGGTGTCTGATTAGCCCATGTGTGGGCATCAAATGACCTACTAAAGCTTAAACAGAAAAGTAGTCAATGACAACATTAATACCATGTTTCTACACTTCATTGCCTCTGCTATTTGGCTTTACAGTGCAATTTTAGAGCTTGAAAAAAATGGCAAGAAAAGTGGGAAGTGTGTTGAAGCTGTTGCTTCTTGGTGGAAGGGGACATGAAGATGACAAAAAAACCCTTGACCAAGAGAGGAATGGGGCATGTAGTTAACAGAGCTCTAGAACCAAGAGCTGCATCTGATGAAAGCAATGGCTTCAGAAAAAGGGGCAGTGAGGGATACCTATATCCAGCTGTCAAGGAAGCAAAGGGAGAAGGATAGCTATCTACATTTGGGCATATAAATAATAAAATGAATACTAAAATGATTCTATTTATGCAGGTATAAATTGTGTATATCAGCCTGAAGATGCAGCTGTAATCTTTCATGTGGTAAGGCTTCAGAGTACTTGGACATATAAATGTTTTTTTGAATAGTTTTTGCTGTGCATTGTGGCTGTGTATGTATGTTGGTGATACTGTTGGGAAGTCCCTTAGGACAGAACTACTCAGTGATTCTCAGGTGGGCTCAATTAAGATGTTGGCCTTTAAAGGTGTGTGGTAGAGGGGCCACAGCAGTTCAGCTGCAGTTCTGAAATTCTGAGTATCACACAGATCTATCTGCCCTGCACTGGCCCTTTGGAAGAAAACTGCTATACAAATTTCTTTTAAAAAATATGACATGCAAACATCAGAGTGTCTGCAGGCAACTTGTACAGGCACTATTATAGAACACTTGCTGCCTTGTACAGGCAGCAAGTGTTCTATAATAAAATTCATTCAACCAGAAGCTAATCTTCTTTTGTAAAGATGATTTTTTTTTTGGGTGGTGATTCCTACAAAATCTAAAATACCTGTGATTTTCTAGCTGTTAGCTAATTTCTTTTATTTTACAGTGTCTGTAGACAATGGAGGTTAAAGGATGAGTGTTACAAGTGTTCTTCCACTGGGGAAGTAGTACCAGAGTGTGAAACAAATCAGGGGTGAGCCTTAATCTCTGCTTGTTGTGAAAAGCATGGTGTGTGATGTGTGTCTGAAGCTGTACTGTGATCCAGCAGATCAACAGAAGCTGCTGAACCTCTCTGTCAGAAGAATGAGACTCTGTTAGGATTAGATGAAAGAAATGGTAGACAAAAGGTTTGAAAGTGAGAAAGGTACTGGGAATTAAGAACTGGTAAACTCTGTGGCATAGTATTCTTCCTGACACAAGTATAATATGAGTCAGTTTAACTCAATTTTTTCACTTTATTACATGCTGATACCAAAGACTTGATGTTTTGGCAATAGGAATTTCTTTGATGACTACTTGAGATTTCAGTGTGTATAAATAATTACATATAATTTTGTATAAATAGCTTTATTTAGATATTTTTTGATAAAGACCTTTACATACTTTAAAGCTGTGTAAGCCTCAAAATTTAAACCACATTTTCTACTCCTTTTTTTCCTCATTGGGGCAGAAAAGAGAAGTCTGGAGCAATGCAGTCTGAGGGTTTCTTGGTTTGCTAGATCTTTCCTAGAGTTCGTCATTGATTCCATATGTGTATCAACTGTCCAACCTTCACAGTGAATGGTACCTTTTATCTTTAGGAAATCTTTAAGCAATTTAACTTTGCTCAGCTTATTGTTCAGTAATAAGGAAGTAACATAAAGAAGGTAATTTAAAATATTGTTTTGTGTAAAAAAATTGAACTACTTATTCATTTATTATATAAAGATAGCTGTATATATTGCTATTAATTCAATATCATTGACTTTGATGGACATATGAGGTTATTATCAGCATAGTTTAGTCTTGAGAGAAATGGTTTTATCAAGAAACAAAATACTGATTTTCTTTATAAGAAGCAAAGGGGGTAAGCTTCATTTTTGTTATTTCTAGTATACTTAGAGCACATAAGTAACAGGTTCAGAGGAGTAGTCGTCAAAAACATCACAGGTACTTCATATCATTTTCTTGCAACCGTAGCACTTCACCATGAACATTATAAATGACTGATTCTCCTTTAGGTTCTGACTTACTTTAGAATGATGTATGAAATAATATGTGTTTTGCATGTCCTGTTTGTAATGATAAAGGTCATATAGTATCATTTACATAATCTCCAGCCAGGAATGAACTCCAGCAATATCTTCTGTATAACATATACATTATCTGAGGTTTAAAACTCTCATTATTCATGAAAGTTAATTTTACAGTGGGTGTGAATGATCTATCTTAGGGCTGCTTTTTTGATCATTCTATAAAATAATATGAAGCAAAGCCTGCACAAATAGCAGGAAAACCAGTAAAGAGTGATGCATTTGCTTGACTCTGTGTATACCCGATTGGATCTTGATTGATGGCAATCATTTGTCTTTGTCAAAAAAAGGAGAAAAATTCAGACATTGAAATAAGAGTGCTATCAAACTTTCTACAATGGCAGAAAGATTCTATTAATGTAGCCTGAGAGTATTAACTGTCTCTGCTAGAAAATGATAAAGAATGTTAATTTCTTTTTTTCTTGAGCATGTTTAAGTGTAAACTGCATTATTTTGTCAATGTGGGAGGACTGAAAGGGGCATGCTACAGATTTATGGCATGCTGGAATTGGAATTAAAAAAAGAAAAGACTAAATTACCAAAAAAGAAACAAAAAGCCAAATACAAGAGTCTAATCCTTCTGATTATGATTTTGCAACAAAACAATAAAAGTTTAAGTGGCACAGTGTCGTAAAATCCTTAATGCTGCATTCCTATTGATATTGAAGCTTTGAAGACTAACTTCAAAGGGGGGTGGACAAGAGCAAAAAATAGATATAAAATAAACAAAAAAAATTTGACAAGCTTGGTTTTAGAAGTCCTTTTGTGTGTCAGATCTAGGAATATTGACCCGTTACTTGAATGGGCTGTAAGGCAACTTCCTTATTAATGATACTTAGAAACACAAAGCATATGGCTGTGGGTAGTAGTGTCTTAAAGGGAGGGAAATGCTGTTACACTGTACAGTAATGCTTGCAGTGCAAGAATACTTTTTCTTTTTAAATAAATGAATACATAATTTTTATGTATAAACAAACAAAATAAAATGAAAGCACTGAAACCCCAGAGAGTTAATCACTGGATTTTATGCCATTAGTATTTGTGGAGTTTGTTATACATCTGTAATCTTCTCTGGTTCTAAATAGCTGTGTTAAAATTTGATTACTGAAACAATATTTTCAAAATTATGAGCACACCAAATAACCTGCATGAGCACCCTGTCTACCCTAGGAAGGCAAATATTTTTTGTTCCTAAACTTCTAAAGAGTGAGAAAACTGCAGGATTCAACCTGCATGTTTACTAGTCCTTGATGCACCCTTTAAAATAAATATTTGAGGGACTGTCATTTTAAGGGCAGGTGGAAGAAAGGCCATATCAAAACTGTGAACCTGGGCCTGCAGTTCTATCCAGTACCCACACTAATGTGCTTTGTGGCTCTCGTCACTCATTTTAAAGGGTTTTTATGTTAGGTTGGTTTGGGGTTTTTCGTATCTCTGCATTGTGCTCCTAAAAACACTGTCTAGCTTTGCTGTACTGTAGTGTGTGTCAGATTAGGGCAGCAGGCTCCTGATTCAAACCTTAAAAGGCAGCATAAGCAGTGTTACCTATCCTGGCTTAAAGAACCTCATAGTTGCTTCATTCAAAAGCATTTTGTATTAATTCGTGTGTTAGCTTCCATGAAGCCTTTGCTACTGCTGCTGAAGATGCTAAGATGTGATTTGAGCTGAGTGATGGTATATTTGTTTTCAATATTTTTTTAGTGGTAAGGTAAGGGAGATATGACTTGTATGATTGAGATCTTTGCTGTTTTAAGGGGCAGCTGCAAGATTACTTCACAGCAGGGAAATTTTGGAAGTGGAAATGCTGTGTTCAGTATTCACATAAACACAGTATTGACCCTTTCTCTTCTGAAAAATGACAAAGGAGCACCAGACTAATATTGTAGGACAAGATTAAGATTATGAGATCAAATTTTCAGAGAGCAGTAGAAACAGGATCACTTATATCACATTGTCTTGATACAGACATTATAGAAGAAATATTCCTTTCCCAGCTTTCTTTCTGCTCTTGTCTGACTGCATTTTCTGTCCTCCTTAATTCTTCATCATATTTCTTTTCTGACCTTCTGTTACTTTTCCCAGGTTTTTGTCCAGCCAGACTTGGGGTTTACCCCCCTTTCTCTACTCTGACTCTTGTCCAGCTCTGTCCTTTTTTCTCTGCTTGATCCCCAGCAGATACATAATCCCTCCCCTCTGACATGTTTGTCTTCCATGACTGTCACATCAAGATGCTTTCTTTGGTGCCTCATAGACTCTCCTGTATCTGATGAAATAATTTTCTTCTTTGTGCTGCTTATGTTGTTGGGTAGATACTGCTGATAAAAGATAACTGCAGCTTTCTTTGTCTTGATCTTTTTGTAATAGCCACTTCAGAGAATTTTTTTTAGAGAGAAAGAGAAAATTTCAGAGAGATATTTTTTCTTATTATTGTTATTACTATTTGTTTGTAGTAGATAAAATTCTGGAAGGGAGGAATTGTTCTTTGTTGGTCTTAGGGATTAGTGCCTGTTTGTTGTGGACAGAACCCCAGACTGTTCTCAGTGGGTTTGATACACATGAGATCACAGTCTGGGTGTGATGGGGGCAGCCTGAGAGGCACAGCCCAGGGAAAAATGGGCAGCATCTTCAAAGGTGTTTTGCCATCAGGAAACACCTACTGGTTGTAGATAGACTGTGGACTTCCAAAGCCTTTAGCAGGGCCATGTTTGGCAGCTTTATACAGAAACAACCAATGAAATACTTTAGACAACAGCTTCTATGTGAAAAATGGACTGAACTGAAGTTCTCTTAACATACCTGACTTTGACTTGACAAATTTTATTGCCAGTTATTAAAATACAGTAAAGAGAAATTAAAATTTCTCCTCCAAATCCTGTGCATTGTGCTGTAATCTGTGTGATCATTGCAAGTCTGTCTCTGTTCCCCTCACTACCCCCTCCCCTCATGTGAAATTTTTGGGGAAAATACCATCTTGCAGCGATTAGTATTGAAGATTGGTTACCTCTATCATATGGTTTGGTAAGTAATCCGTAGCTATTGCTGTGATTTGCTGCTTGCCCATATAGCTTCACACATGTATTTCATTTCCAAAGTTAAGCAAAGTTATTCCCTGTAAAGAGGGGGAAAGTCTAGATGAAAGCCATCCCGTTTGTGAAAACCATATTCTCTGTCCCTCTTAGTGAGTGGTACAACAAAGTAAATTTTAATGGTGCATGATACTGAAAATGAATCCTGTGACCTTGAGAAAGTGTAGCAGAAGATCAGGTTTTATTTGAGTCCTTTTGCCATTGTTTGCATTACTGTATCCTTAATTTTTAGTTGCAAATGTAGTACAAGTAGCTGTGTATATTCTGTACTTGAGACAGTCCAAATTAAAATTCTGAAGTCATTAAAAAAAAAAACCCTGGACTAATTTGTGTGTAAATTAATGTTTTTTATTCTTTCTAGGGCTCTGTTCATGAAAACACTAGTGTTTTTACAGCAATGAAAAACATTTCATTTTATCTTATCCTTGAAATCTCTTACAAACTATATAGGCTTTTTATTCTGAAAATGAAAGTGAAAACATTCAATTTTCATGATGAAATGAAACAGTTTTTACTTGACTCTTAAATGAAATGACTCTTCTGTCAGGAGAGAAGTTAATTGCAAAAAAACCCATGCTTTTCAAGTCTGTTACCACGACTTCTCCTTATAGGTGTTTTCTGTGATGGGTTTAATATACTTGGTAAACAAGGTTCCTTGAAAAGGTTGTGTTACAAACTACATCAAAATGTTTGAGTGCTTTCATTTTTTTCATCATTGACCGCTAAAAAAATAAATTAGCTTAGTTTAGCAGGGACAGTACATGGTTATTTCTAAAGCTGAATAATGGAGAAAAGTGTGACTAGAGATAATTACAGATACAGTTTATATATGCAGGAGGGAGATTATGTTCAAGGAAGAAAATGTGCATTATGGTGCAGTACACCTAAATTATGCTTTTAAGTATCTGCACCATAATTTAGGAGTGGTATGGTCTTAAACAATCTTCTCTGAAGAATTTACATAAAACAAGAATTAACATCTCCTACAAGAAATGTGGAGAATTGTGTGGTTATTACAGAGAACTGTTCAGTTCTCACATTTGCATTCCAGATTTTAAATAGGAAGTCTATAATTTTGTCAGGAATTTCTTTAGCACATAAAGATTTTTTATTTTCAGTCTACCAACTATAATTTTTTATATTAGCAGTATCACATACTACACAGATACTTGGTTTATAAACACACAGGTGGAAGTCTGTAGTCCGAAAATGAAGATTTCTGGAGACTCTTTACCTGGGTGCTGAAGGGACAAGTTAGAACATCCCTAGAAATGTGCACAGTTCCACCTTGTTGTTTTTCACTGCAAGTAATCCCAGGCTTGGGGATTGAGGGCACTGATACTTGGATTTATTTGAAGTCACTGTGGATGAGTGCTTGGAAGAGAAATACATTTGGAGGAAGGAGTATAAATAGATGAACCACATTAGACTCAGGAAATCCCCTGAGCTGAAAATATATGGAATCTGGCAGAGTGCTTGGGGAAAGTTGTGCATGATTGAATCAATCTTGCTCTTCCTTAAGCCACCACTGACATTTTGGGATGCAGAATTTCAGGTTAGACCTTTGCTGAGAAAAGGTACAGATATTCCTGGGCTCTTTGTATCCTCTGGGCGCATCCATGTCCCTCTTCTGCATGGACAAGGAGCCCTTTGAGTGGTTGATGGCATCACTGCAGTGGTGGAGTTTGCCTGCAGCCCTGTGTGCATTACTCCGGAGCCCCTGGTTCTCCTCTTTGATGGGGAGTTTCTTGCTGGTGCTGAGTTGTTTCCCATTGGGAGTGACAGTGTTGTTTCCATTTCATTCCCCTCTGTGATGGGATTACTGTGTTGAGAAGAACAGCTTAATATTGAAAAAGTTGTTTCAATGTTAGGAAAGAACCTAAAGAGGTATGTTGGTTTTCCTACTATTTCGGTGGTTTGTGTGTGTAGTTGTTTGGTTGGGTTTTTCTTGTGAATTTGTCTTAAAGACAAATAAAGGAGTAGCTGGATGAAGAGAGAGAAGCCTGGTCAAGAGAGGTAATAACTGCTCTGAAGAAGAAATTTCATTATTTTAAACATGTTTCTCCATGGATGCTAAGCAGAGGGAAAAGAATTTGTGGGTGTTATGCTCATTCTTAAATCACCAAAATGAAACAGGAAACATTTCCTGGTGTGTTGCTTCTTAAGCTTTCATTTTCCAATCAATTCCTGTTTTATAATGTTGGATTTAATATTTAGTCTTGAGGATAAAGTAGGAATATGTGGATGAAAGAATATTACAATATCTCTTGTATTGGTCAGTCCAAGTGTTTGTTACCAAGTTTTCTATTGCTACATTTCTTTCTTGGTTACCTGTGGAAAAGAAGTTGCATCCTCTCAGTTAGCAGCTTCTGATGTGTCAGTGTACAAGGTTTTATCCTGGGCTAAGCCCTTGGATTACTCTATCAAAGGAACCTTGGGTGATTTAGCACTTTTAACACTGCTCATTCTTTACTGCAAGTAGTCCTTTGGTAGGTTTTGTAACATGGATAAGGATGGCTTTCCCACTTCTGTTTTGTAAGTGCCATGAGGACTTCACAACCTTCCTGACCTTTGGGGCATCAGTGGCAGTTCAGTAGCTTAAATAGTTTTGATAGGACCCTGTGAAGTAACAGTTTTAACTTGCCCCCCCTCTGCAGCGCCTATGAACTGCCAACCTATTGTCTCCTGCTTTGTTGATCACATGTAGCAGAAGAGAAGGTGTGTTTGCAGGCTACCTTTTCCTTTATTTAAACCTTCAGTACATACAGAATTCTCTGTGGTCCAGGAAATGGTGCTTCATCGTAATTCAGTGCAGTGGTTTTTTTGGGTTTTTTTGTGTGTTTTGGTTTGGTTTGTTTTGGTTTTTTTAGAGATAGTTTGTGAGGCTTTCAAGGGAGAAATTTATTTATTAAGTTAAAGCCTTTTTAAAGGGAGTTGAGTCCTGTTGCTGTTTCCTAAGGATGCTGGGCTAGTATGGAAAAAGGAGTCTTACTCCATGTGCTTCTCAGTGGTCTTGCTGCCTTGTTCTGATTGTTTCCTGTCTCAGAGAGCAGTACAATGTTTGCAGTTACTTCAACTCTCTCTTACATGTGTTCCTGCAATCATCACACAATGAAGTCATTTCCCAGATTTTGCTCTCCTCAGATTTTAAATCCTGAGTTAAATCTCGGACAGAAGTGTTAACCTTTAAATCAAATCATACTTGATTTTATTTGATTTTGATTGGGATTTTTTTTTAAGCTTTGATTTTAATTCAGAGAGTAGAAGAAATTTTGATGGTGATTTTGAATTTGGATGTCTCTAAGGCTTCAGTATCCTTACCTGCAATCTGAATTGAGAATTCCTTTCCCAAGATGCTGTTTAACAGTAGCCAAATGTGCTGTGAACCCTAGAGAGTTGCCTGCTCCCTCTTCCATAATTTCAGGCAGAGGTACAAGGATGTTCAAATTCATTCATGATTAAGCAAGAGGTTGAAAGGGGAATTTCCTTGTGTCCCCAGATACATTCAAATTCTGTCCACAATAAAAAAGATAATGTATTTTTTTTTATATTTAGGCATTTAGAGACTTCAGGGAGGTTTGTCTTCTTTTTATTATTCTGTGTTTTAAAAAATAAAATTGTACCTAAGTCTCAGTTGTCTTTGTTGTTCCTCTCTATGGTGATTGTTGAATTGCTGAGTTAATTTGGTTAACATATAATAATTTTGACTTCAAGAAACCCAAACAAAAACAAATTAAATGATCAAAAGCAAAATAAAACAAAACAAAAAAAAAACCCAAAACCACCAGAAAACCCCAAACCTCAAAAAATCAAATAAACCCTCCCCAGTTACTTTAGACCTTTCTGGCAGAGGATTCAGAAAAAATATATACAAAAGAGGAAAAGAAAAAACTTCCTGTAGAAGAACATAGAGCAGAAAAGTATTTATTGAATCAGAGGGGTGCCCTATTCCATTTTTATGGAAGCAAGAAAAGTATCCAGCTGTTAAGAGAGCTATAAAAAAAAGATACAGGTTAGCCACAGCTCTTAAAAGTGTAGATATATGGGAATGTGATTTCATCCTGTTTCTTCTAGAAGAGTTGAAATGTTTGTGGCAGGTCAAATCTAAGAGTTTTGGGAAAAGCTTTACTGTAATTCCTGTGTTTAATACTTTTGGGGTCAGAACAATGTACAAACAAAATCACAAAACTAACCAGATTTTCTTGTTTTGGTCAAAAGTTGATCTATATTATATCCACAAATGCTGAAAGATGATGTCAAATTCCAAGCTACTGGAAAGAATTAACCTTAACCATAATATTACAATGTACATTATTCCTCACAGAAAACCAGCTGCTGCTGTAATTAGCGGGAAAATAAATAGGTACTTCCTATGTGTGTGCTTAAGGTGAAAGCATCAGAACCAACAGGAAAGGCTAAAGAGATTAAGACTGAGCTGGCTCCTTTGTCGTATGGTATCCTTCAACATTTATTCTTATAATCCATTGCTCATTTTGGCAAGGAAGGGGTGACCAGATACTGTAGACTAAAATTCTGCGTTGTCAGACAAACAGCAAAAAACCTCCAACAAGATGCAGTGTAGCTATTTTTTGTATTTTGTGGGAATTATTGTTATTTTCAGTATGAATACCAGGTTATGGGTTCTGTATGAGCTGTAGTTACTTTGCAAAACAAATGTTGTTGACTGCAGTTGGGTGTAGGATGCATGAGATTTGCAAAGATTTATGAGCAACTAACCCAAAGCATCCAGCTTTAAATTTGCTATACTTTTACTCTTCCATGTCTAAATTATGTCTGAATTAATTTTGCTGAAAGCCAGAAGAAAGTTTTCATGTTAACTTCTGGTAGAAAAGAGGGGTAGTTTTCATTTCAGTTAATTTCTAATTAATCTTGACAGAAATGCAGCATGTATTGAACTGTGTCCTATGGTGGTGTTTTTGGAAGTGCAGCTTTATTTTAGACTGATCATAATAAGATCAGCCTGAGATAAGATAGTGATTGCAGAATACGTGATTAGAACTGTACCATGTACTTAAGTGAGCCCTCTTTGAAGTATCAGTGTGCACTGGAATGCCAGCACTTCAAAGAATGCTCCAAAAAGCTGGGACTGTGGTTAGCTACCAAGGGGTTAATAAAGATCAAAGAAGAGCCTACATAAACTCATACATAAACAGAACTGTTTTTAAACTGGAGGTTAATAACACCATTATCTGGGACAGCAGCACCTTAAAGGTGGGCTTGTCTTCCCTGACACGGTGCTTTATAATGCGTAAAGGGAGACTGAAACATTTATAGTCAACATTTTTTCTGGCTTGCTTTGTAAATGAGGAATTCAAAGCTTGTCAGTGCAGGAAAGAGTCTCTGTGATATCTCAAATAGGCATTGTTCTTCTGGTTTTGTTTGCATGCTAGTTAGGTGGGAATGGATTTTCTGTACAATTCCATGAAAATGCAGAAATCAGGAGTCCTGGGCTGGAGGTTGTAGCTGAGGTGCCTAATGGGTGAGACAAAGAGATAATCTCCTATTTGCTGTATAGAAGCATACTAACTGCATTTCTACTGGTTTTTAAAATGCAAAATCTAGGAATTACAGATCTGTGCTGTTTGTACTGTCGTGTTTATATGGGGAAATAGCATGAAATATCAGGGTAGGAACAGGCTTCCCTTGCTGACGTTTCCTTCTTCTCCTTTACGCTGGAAGCACCTGAAGTTTAAACTGTACAAAGGTCCCCTACAACTGTGCTGAGTCCTCGGAGTTCTGTGCTAAGTCCGTGCACATGTTGTGCCTGAAGTTCATAGCCTGCTTTTCACATCTCTTTCTTGTGAAAGTCTCAGAGAAGAACGTCACTACTCTCTCTTCAGTAAACCCAGGAAACCTCCCTCCACACTCACCTTTTGATAAAATTGAAGCACAGATAAAGGCAAAGGTCCTTTTAGAGGAAAAAAAATCCTTTACAGACAAAGCCAAAAATTTTCTTGGAGAAGGGTTAGAAGAAGTAAATAGACTATGCAGATTTAATGGATTACATTAGTGTTCTGCATAATTGATATTATGCCAAAGAAGTTGTACTCAGTGGCCTTGGGCCTTTATTGTGACCAGTTCCTGTTACTGCAGCAGTAACTGTGGCAGAGATTAAGAGCCTGCCTGCATGTGAGGTTTTTTTTCTTAATGATTCCCAGTTTTTTCCACTTGTGGAAGTCTGCATCCTGATACTATGGAATTTGAATGTCTATATGTGGGGAAAATTAAGATAACATCAAAAGGCAGAGACTCTGTTAATATTAGAGTATGATTACATGATATGTCTTTTTGATATTCCTCATCCTTTCCTTCCTTTCTTTTATCTGCACATCTCTTTCCCTTATTTTCAGTCACATAATTGCTGGTGAGGCTGCAGGGTGAACAGGTCACTGATATAAAACAGAATAAAAACAATGAACTGTAATAATCCCAGCTGGTTACTGGGATTTGGTTTAGAGTGGCCACACAAATGCTTATACAAATGCAACTGATAGAGCAAGGGAGAATTGAACTGTAACAGGTTGTGCCATTGAAGAAAGTATAGGTGATGTAGGCAAGATTTCCAAAGATCTCAGTGCACTTAGCAGGATTTAATTAATCTTTCATGTCCTGAAGTAGATACATTATCGGTGAAGTGCTATGAAGTCCACACAGCTTATAGCTGGCTGAGTAATATTTTAGCTGCAACTTTGACTTAATACTAATCAAATATTTTCCTGTGTGCTTTGGTAGTACGGGCAAAGTGGGAATCAGGTCAGGAACCTGATTTACAGAAAAAGTAATTTTCCCTACTGCATCAGTACTCTGATTTGCCACGTGGCAAACACTTGTGCATGGGATCTCTGCGTGAAATGGGGAACTTGGTAGTGCTGCTGAGAACTTGCCTGTTAACATCGTCAGCATTTGCTTTGCCATCATCAAGGTCAATGTTTTATTTTCCAAAGTGTGTTACATATTTTTGATTCTGTTACTGGTCTGTAATATATCTACATATGTAAAATACATTTTTTAGATAAGATGTTTATTGACATGTGGTTAGTAGTATGCTCATTGTGTGGTCTGGTGTAACGTGTATTTTTAGATCACAGTTTGTGAAAGCTCATTAGAAGAGTATTGAATTGCTTCAGAACATGTTTCACTTGCTTTCTGAAATTGCATTTTATCAAGTCAGTTAGTGGAATATACCTCGCATTTTACTGTTACGTACAAAAGATGAGAAGTTTTAGGTAATATTCTGGACATCCAGCTGTGTGCAATGGAAATGCAATGGATTTCGATTTGCAAGATGAGGCAGCCTCTTGTGTTACAAGATGCCCTGCAGTCTGCTGGAGATAGTCAACCAAAGGTTTTTCAGTATTTTCGAGAACTTCAGCACTTTTATCTTCAGATTGACAATCAGATCAATGCTGAGAGATGAGCAGATTGAGGGCAGCCTTCCCAGAAGGACTTGGGGGTGCTGGTGAAGGAGGGGCTGAATGTGACCTGTCAATGAGCACTCACAGCCCAGAAAGCCAAACATGTCCTGGGCTGCATCCAGAGCACCGTGGGCAGCAGGGGAGGGAGGGAGGGAGGGAGGGGATTCTGCCCCTCTGCTCTGCTCTGGTGAGAGCCCACCTGCAGTTCTGCATCAGCTCTGGGGTCCTCAGAGGGGCCTGGTTGGAGTGAGCCCAGATGATCAGAGGGCTGGAGCATCTCTCCTGTGAGGAAAGGCTGAGAGAGTTGAGGCTGTTCAGCCTGGAGAAGAGAAGGCTCAGGGAGACCTTAGAGCACATTCAGTACCTAAAAGGGCTACAAGAAAGATGAAGGGGGCTTTCTATGAGAACATGGAGTGACAGGACAAGGGTAGATGGCTTCACACTTAGAGGGCAGGTATAGATTAGATATTGAGAGGAAATTCTTCACTGTGAGGGTGGTGAGGCACTGGCACAGGTTGCCCAGAGAAGTAGTGGATGCCCCATCCCAGAAAGTGTTCAAGGCCAGGCTGGATGAGGCCCTGAGCAACGTGGTCTAATGGAAGATGTCCCTGCTCATGGCAGGGAGTTAGGAACTGGGTGATCCTTAGGGTCCCTTCCAACCCAAACAATTCTATGACTCTGTGATTCAAATGCAAATGCTTATTGTTGGGGTTTTTGTAGGTTTGTTTTTTGTTTTTGGCTTTTTTGAGAAAATTATTTGTGTCTATTGCAGAAGACATCTGGTTTGAGTTCTGGAAACATTTCACATGGAAGCAAAAGTTACCTAGATGTAGACCAAGAACGTTCCTGAACAGTGTTAAAATAATCTGGCTTATCTTTCCTTTAACGTTGGGCACCACTATTTGCATTCCTTTATTGCTTTTTTGTGTAATTTAGAAGGAGCACCTGATATTCTGCATTTGATGAGCTATTGCAACCAAAGTGTGTAGTGAATTATAACCAGAAGTTGGAGCAGACATGCAGTTGATGATGGAGAAATTGTGGAGCTGCCTTTTTTTAGATTTCCTTTCAGATCTGTACTGTTTTTCCTGATGCATGGGCTGTGTTGCTACTCTGTTTTAGCTGTCTATTAAATTAATTTAGCCTAAGTCTCTGTGTTTGAGCACCTGCACCTTAGGAATTGTCATCAATGATTGCTTTGCTGATGGTCTTAATAAAGAGACCAAGGATTGATTATGTTTGGAGATTGACTCACCTACTTAACTCTACAGTTAGAGTTCTGACAAAGAGTGTAATCTCAAAATTTATCTTGGTATCTTCACACAGGCTTCTCTGCTTTTAAGTTTGTTGTGATGGCCTTTTGTGGAAATGGGTTTTCTTGCCTTTGAGGTTAAAAACCCTTCTAGATAGAAGAGGGCTTTTAGAGCTCTAGCCATCCTTTGTCTCTGAAGATTTCTATAACAATAGAAATCTTTTGCCTTTTGCCTTTCTTTAAATTTCTTTGTTCCTCTTTTCTGTTTTGTATTTGTGTATTTGCTACTTCCCTAAGAATATGAATGGGGGCTTCTGTGGTGTGCTAAAATCCGTTCTCACTTAACTGGTAGCTTGAGTACAGCCCTAAGACCTCTCAAAATGTTGATTTTGTACGTTTTCATTTTCTTTCCTCTTCCCCACCTCAAACAGTCCCTTTACAATCCACACTGGTGTGTTGATTGTTTTTTCTGGGATAGCAGAGTATCTCAAAACACACAGTGGGTAAGACATTACAAGAAGTAATTCTTCATCAATTGCATGATCCTCTCATTGTTCTCTGGTATGGCTTAGATTCAATGAATCTATAAGGGTGCAAGGACCAATAGGTAGTTTCCATACCTAAAATACCTTTGCCATGACACCGTAATAAAACTAGTACAGCAGTTGGTATGTTTTGTCTCCAATTGTCCTAATCTTGGAAACTGGTAGGAAATACAGATTTCTTGGTCTAAGAGTGGAGATAAATGAGCATTTAGACTTTTCCTCACTGCCCACAGTGAAGTGACTTATTTTTTTCATGGCATAAAATCCTGAGGAAACAGATTATGTTGGTTATTTTAAATTTGATCTCATCTCTGTACAATTTTAACAATGAAGTTAGGTCCTTGGGAACGAGAGGAAGGTTTTCTCTTAGTTCTGAGTACACATGCTGGTAATTTGGGAAACTGTTGGAAAAATAAAGCAATATAATGGTTATGCTATTTGAATAAAACACTTAATATAAAAGCTTTGTTTCCATTCAGTCAATATTGTTACTAAGGAACCACTAATTACTGTGTATCATGTTGGAGGGGGCCCTGACAAATCCATGCAAATCATATGATTTATAATTCATAAATCCCCGATCCCCTGAGCGATGTTGCTCTTGCATTTAGACTAACTGAGTACTTAGGTTCATCGATCCAGTCCATATAGCCCCTTCAGTCCATATGGCAGCCTTTACTGCAGGGCCAGGGACTCCTCTTGTCAAATGTCCCCTGTAGACACTGTAGCGTCCCCAAAATCTGCCTCCTTGGCCATTGCTTCACAGTCCTTCAGTCTGCCAGCAGTCAGCTCTGCCCAAGTCAGAGCACTATTTCTGTCTGTCTGTCCCTGCTTGCAGAGGTACAAAGCACAGTACAGCATTGCCTTTTGGGGATGGGACTGCAGTGGTTAGCTGCTCTTACTAGTAAGGCAGTGTGCAAGAGTAGCTGTGGTGTACTGGTTTATATTGGTTCTAATATTAACTGGTTTATATTGGTTCAAAAATGCATTTTTCCCAGTAGCTGCTCTCAGAAATGGCTCACTTGTAACAATTAGTCAACGCAGGTGTTTATTTTTGGCTTTGCAGGGTTCTGTTGGATATTTTTCTATCTGCGAAGAGTAGATAATTTTTTTTTTCCCTCATAATGCGGTGGTTACCAATACTTACAAATACTAAAATACACAGTCTAGTAGTGGTTAGGTAGTTGTGTGTGAATAGTCAGTGCACCACTGAAGGAGATAGAATCCTATGCAAATTTTGTATGTAGAACCGAAAATAAAAGCAAGGGACTAAAGATATATTATGTTTCAGGATAATATTTCATGCCTGATCGTTGTTACCTATTTTCCTAATAATTTTAGCACAGTTTTGTAATGTGCTATAATTGTAATTGTTATCCAGAAGAATGGCATCACTTAATTCTATCAAAACTGCGGCGAGGTAGATGAATGACAAATTAATAATTTACCATCTTTGCATAATACTGTAGCCCAGAACACCAGAAGGATTGATGGCAGAAGAGGTTAACAAATTTTAGCAGCTTCCATTAGCTTTTCATTGTCATATGTTTGTGGTGCCGACTGAAACAGGCTTTGTAGGAGATCCCAGTCCAGGGAACTAATTACTCGTGCCGATTGCCACCCTGATGAATAGACCCTCATTGTATCATTCCCCTGAAGACGAGGAGCAGGCTGTGATTCACGACTGCATCCTGGCTGATATTTGATAATAATTTTAACAGATAAATGTAGGAAGGCAGAATGATGAAGTGCCTATCCATGCTCTACGACTATCAAAGGCATGCACATAGCCAGCTGTGTTCTGCCTTTTTTCTATAATCACTAATGGAGAATTTTAAGTTATTAATCGACCTTTGAATAAACCCTTATCTTCCTGTATTTTGCAGTTTTTCTTTGGTTAAGTATTCCAAAATCATTGGGTCTTAGAGCAGTCCGACTTTAGCGTGACTGTAATACAGACAAGTGTGAAAATAAGATGCTGGGGAATTTGATTCCAATACTTCAGTATTTTTCTGAAATTAAGCAATTAGAAAGATGAAGACTAACACTGCTTTTTCTTTGGTGTTAGAAATAGGCATAGAATTTTAATGAAGAATGTAAAGGCAGCCTCCATTTTGATAAAATTATTTTCAGTCAGAATTTTTAATATCTACCTTTTAAATCATGTTTGATAGTAGTGTTATGCAAATCATTCTGGCTTTTGTTAGCACATTTGTTTGAAACCTTGATTTCCCTTAAGTAAAACTAATTTCTGCCCTTAAACCTCAAAACTACAAACGTAGATACCAAGTGTTTTTAATGTTGTGATCTGTAAATTAGTTGTGCCTATTCATTTGTCAGTGTTGAGAGGTATACTTTCTATTAGCTCCAGGATCAGAAATGGAATATAGATCTTCATTTTCATCTATTGTTTTAATACTGGCTCTGTAAACAAACGAAGTCCTCAGTTTTTAACCTGAACATACATGTTTTCAGGGTATCAGGGCTATTCTATGCCTCAGGTGTTTTCTGTTTGTTTATTTGCCATACCTGAAATTGTCATTTTCTCTACACTCTCTGAGCTAAAATACTGTTTTACAGTGGCATTCATTCATGATCATCTAAACAGATAGTAACTGGCACTTATATATGACTGTATTAAAAAGATCTACGTATATTTGGAGCATGAAATGGAAAAGAATGAATTTGATATAACCTTTGCTAGATGTAATTTTTTAAAAGTATGCTTTCTGTGTAGCAATTATTACATATCATAACATGTAGTTTTTAATTAAATGTAAAAACACAACTACATAAACCAGAAATGCAATCTGATTTGCTTGAAAATAGATTGCTGTTTCACTCTCCTGGAATGGTTTATTTAAAAACAGTAAATGGAAAAGAAATGCATTTTCTTGTGTTGTTCTAAGCCTCAGGGGCTAAATGTAATGAATATTTTAAGAGATTATTTTAATTAAATTCCTGCACATCTAAACAGAGTAATATTTTATTATCACATACATAACCATGTAACTGAGGTATTCATTAAAGTTAACACTTTCTGGACCAAGAATTCATGGCATGATTTACTGACCTTGTGCAAAAAGGCACAAATTAGGAAGAAAAATGAAGGGGGACAGACTTTGATTAATATAGGTAATGCTATACCATATTTATAATAGCCTTTTCCCTATTCTGGTTTATAAATGCAGTCACTGAGAAAGGTGCCCTGCTGAGGCTGAAATGAGGCTGAAATCGGAGCACATGCCACTAGAGTGTGTGGAAACTGATCACACTGTCAGCAATTCATTTCAAAATGATGTATTTAGTGCTCATTTCACCTTCCAAGAAAAAAGGGAAAGGAGTTCCTTAGACTGGAAGGTGATATTGTTATTTTCAAGGACATACCTAAGTAAAAGATTGCAGAAAGGGGGGGAGGTTAGGGAAAAAAAAGGCGAAAGCAGCGCAAACAAGGAGAGCTTTATGCAGAAATTCAGCGCTACCATGCTGGTTGATAATTGCTAACATATGTGGCTCCTCTGTTTCATTGTAGTCGTCCTCGTGAGTTCTGGCGCCTCGACTACTGGGAAGATGACTTGCGGCGCCGGCGACGATTTGTGCGTAACCCCCTCGGATCGACACATCCTGAAGCGACGCTCAGGGCCGCCGGAGAGCATGGTCAGTGTAAAATCTGCCTCCTGCCACCAGCAGCAGGTTACAGGACGTGGTGGGAAAGGCTGGACCTTCGTCCTTGTGGGATGCTGGCAAATGGTCCCAGAGCAAAGGCTCTTGGCGTTGCGTTTCAGGCGGGTTATCCATCCGGAGATAACCTGGCTGTTCCTTCACAGCTGCAGTGCTGGTGTTTGCTGAGCCCCTTCTTTCCATCTCAGCTGGGCTGGCACATTGTGCATACCTTGCATACAGCAATTACAGTCCTCACTAGGCAGAAGAAAAGTGGATGCAATTTTGCCATTAATCCCTGGACAGACTTCGGTGTAAATTACCGGCCTATACTGTAGTAACTTCAGAAGAAGAATTTTTCCTGTTCAAAATCGGCACCAGTTATTTCAGTTAGCATATATCTGCCTGTTGTTACAGATACATTAAAAGAGAAATAACGCTTCTGCAAGCTAAACTGACCCTTTGCTTAAGTCCTCAAGCTTTTCTGAAAGAATTTGACATGGAATAGAGAGCAGCAAATGCTGACCTGCAAAGTATTTCTCAAGCAGCCAAGTGGTTCTACCTGGTGATTTTAAAAAAAGGAGATTGCTTTTTTTTTCAGTTATTACTGCTCATTTCATAATCTGGGATCAGACAGATCTAAGATGCTATGTCCGTTCTAGAGGGGAATGTGTTTACCAAACTAATTTGAGTAATTCAGTTGGTTTGAGAGTTCTATAGTAAATCAAAATATAAACAAGCAAACAAAGCCACACCCAAAGCCAGTGAACTGTGGGGTTTAGTACAAAATTTTATGTCTTTGCTATCTAATGAGGTACACTGATAAGGTAGAAAAGTCTTGTACTTAAAAATAATTGGCTTATAATTAAAGCTGAGTACCCTTCACCTTGAAGGCACAACTCATGGAGCAAATAATTTAAATTTAGGGTTTTTTTTTCTTTTTTTTTTTTTCCCCCGTTCTGGCTTGTGAATTACTGCATACATACGTGCACACATATGCCCACACAAATTGTGTGTGGGGCTATACTTTATACTAATTTGTTAGAGTACTTTATACTAGATTGTTAAGAGTGTTGTATGAATGTAGAAGAACATCACTTTCATAAAGTTGGTTTCCATCAGGCATCTTAACCTCTTGCACTCAGCCTTAAAGAGCCATTTCTGGGAGAAAATGTCTACAATATGTCAGCTGATAAAATGCCAAATGTGACATGGGTCCTCTGAAATAAATGACCATACAGAGGATAGTCAATAAAGTGATCTGAAAGCAATGTTTGTAGAGCTCCACATCTTTGACTATACAAAGAAGAACGGGATGTAGAATTAATTAACCCACTTTTTGCTTTGGGGGTTGTTGTTCTTAATATTATGTTTGTTCCTATACCATGGACTTCAGGGCACCAGGTTTTTTTCTGTTTAATACTACATGGATGAACAGCAACTTCCCCTCCTTTAATATTATGTGTACTTTAAGTTAAATAGATCTTACCACCGCAGTTTGATGTATTTTAGTTAGATCTATTTTCATGTTTAATCTTTATGCTCTTTATCAAAATTCTAAAAATATCTATATTTTTACTGAAAAATATTTAGAGCGACCATTTATATTTGCATAACTAATTCTTCCACAGGTAAAGACACAGTAATGCAATTATTCATGTTTCATACTAATGTGATATTTTCACTAATCTATACTGTATTTCAAGGGCTTGGCTTATAATCAGTTTGTAATTGACAGGACAATAATTTTTGTCAATACAAAGGGAGAATGAATAAAAGTAGCCTTATTTCAGCAGTAACTAATAAGCATAGCTGGTAACTAACTCTGGTAGTTTAAATAGACCTAATTGTTTTCTGTCTGCCTTTCTATTCAGATTTTTACATTCTTAACAGTCTTCTATTGTGTTTAATTTCCTGATGTTGTTTTATTCTGAATTTTCATGCTGCCTTTGTTATCTGTTGTCCTTCTGTTTGTTTATCTATCCAGTGAATATTTTAGTTTACTGTAAGTCATTATTTAATGTGATTTCTGAAATTATAGACAGTTGTTATCTGCCTCAGTGTGTGTACACGTGCAACTGTCTTTCACCAAGAACTTCCACTGGCAAGGTGTAAAATAGATGACCAAAGTACAAATTCAAGTTCAACTGGAAACTATATACAATGTACAGAAGAACAAAGGTAGTTGGGATTTTTATTGTTTCATTTTGGATTTGGCTTTCTTGGTGTGTTGTTTTTAGTTTGGTTTGGTTATTTTTTTTTTCTTGAATTTTAGAAGGTACAGTTGTCAAAAGGATCCACTGGAGTGGCCACTTCCATTTCTTTCTGAATTGTGTTTATAAACTTCTAATATTAACCAAGTTCATCTCAGAAATTCTAATTGTTGTCAGATTTTTGGAACCAGACTTTCATGATGTAGATATCCTTAGGATGTGCAGAGTATTCGCGCCAGTATGTTGTGATTTCATGTCAATAGTTTGCCATTAACTATTCCATTTCAATTAATTTTATATGCTTCTGAAACAAAAGCATTTTTAGATAATGTATAAAAGGTTCCCTACTGCCTATTTAGGTTTTTTTCAAAACATTACAGACCAAAACCTGAAATTGGACATAAGGGATTTTGCCAAAAGGGAGGCAGGGGAAAATAATGCATAAATAAGGGAACAGTACAAGCAGTAACCATGCTTGATAACATGGATTTTAACTTACTTTCATTAGAATATACACATTATCAACTGCTTGGTGTCTTTCAAATACAACCAGATGTATTCTCCACCCCAAAGAACTCACAGTGTAGGAATCATTCCAATTTGCAACTGTGAAAATGATTCAGAAACAATTGGAAGCCTAGGTATTGTTCAGTAAAACCTAGAGAGAACAACAACAATCAGCTCTGTTGCAGCCTAGTTGTGTGTCTTAGGAGCAAGAACCAGTCTTTTCCAAGGATTGATTTGATTTGAAGGAGAACCTCTGGTGCAGAGGTGGCAGAATAAATACCTGAAGACTAATGTTCTCTGTTCAGACAATCAATACCAGCCCCATGACTATACTTCTGGCTACCTTCTAGTTAAAAACAAATTTTTTAATTCTGACAATTTAATTGCCATTCCCAAGTTCACATTAACTTGCTTGGGAAAAAAAGGCATTAGGTAATTTTTCAAAGGGAAAGTGGGAAAAAAAAAGGATCCTTCCAAGCTGGGTATTTATAAAAGTCAGTCTAATGGTGTATTGTGGGGAAAGGAAAGAGAGGTGAAGGTGCTGTGGTAGAAAGTTTGGGATGGAAGGAGTTAACTCCTTTCCAGTTTTCCTGTCACCTACTGTATAGAAATGGAACCAAAATCGTTTCTATAAATGTGGAGGGGAAAAAAAAAAAAAAAAGAAAGAGTAAACCTGCTGGTATCTTGAAATTGACCCCAAAATGTAATATTTGTGAGGGAATCTTAGGCTGCTAAAAAATACTTTATCAAGCTTTTTAACAAGTGATTTCTTGGGGTTTTTAATTGATGTTTGTTAAAAATTTGGGGACAGGGGGATTAAAACAGTGTGTAGCATTTCCATCAAAGCAATAGACGGAGTCCAGGGCTTTGTGGCTGCAAGGGACCAGCAGGTTATCATCTCCAATATTGCAGTCAACTGGTTAGTTTGCTTTGCCTCTGCTAGAAGGAGGAAAAAGAAGTCTTAAAGATAATATTTAAAGAACTTGGTTTGAAAGTGATTGGTTTTTCCATTGTTATGTTTTTAAAGAAATAGGGAGAGTAGAGGGAAGCTTCTGGGAGCCCTTTATAAAAAAATAATATGTAGTAAGGTTTTTGTCAGACTGTTGTGTTCAGAGCAGTACATAGGCCATGCCTGGAGATCTTGATCTTGGAAAGGTGTGTGGGAGTTTGTACTTAGAGCTGCAGGGCTGGAGCCAGAGGGTCTGCTCACACCAACGCAGGCAGGCCTGGCAGAGTGGTTAGACGAGGCAGAGCAGGGTTTGTGATCTGAAATATAAAATCCAGTGTAATGTAACTCTGTACTTATGTGGGATTGGAGTTTGTCATGTGATGTCATGCTCTGTCATACATCTCCCAGTAAAAATATAAAGAGAGCTAGACCATGGCCTACCTACACCAGTGCATTTATCTACAGAAGAATAGGTGAATCCATGTGGAATATATTCTAATCTGTGCAGATACACATGTAAGCATGAGGGTGCTGGTTGCAGATGTAGTGCTTTATGCACATCACTACAGAAAAAGCAGATTCTGTTTCAGAGGGTGGTGTCTCATTGCCTTCCACAAGCTGGTGTCTGCAGGTGTGTAGACAGGCATCTTCCTGTGCCTGTGTTTAAGCTGTATTTAACTTGAACACACATTTCATGCATGTCAGGAAATACTGGTAGCTAGCATCATATGCAAAGAGGTGACAAAAGTTTACAAAAATGGACTAAAATAATTCAGGGTCTAAAATCGCCTTTTGAAAAAGGCACACGCATAAGATGTATGGTTTTGAATCAGCGGAATATCAGTAGTTGGGGAAAGAATTAAAATCTAAGTGAAAAAGATAGGGCAATATTTCTGTTATGCAGTCATCTCTGGTTTGGAAGCTGCTGTACTGATTTTATTTTTCTTAAAGACTGAAGGGTCTAGTAACATTTTAGACAAGTTGTACTAAGTATAAAAGTATCTTTGATCTTGGCTCTGAATTCAGTCTTAAATAAGAATAGATAGAGAGCTAGTTTGAAATCAACATCTTCAGTATAACACAGATTCTAGTAGAGGAAGCAAAAGATGGCAGGTATGTACAGTGCAGATGAGGTTTTTGAAACAACAAATACAGTTTGGCTACATTGAAAGACAAAGAAAAGACCAAAAAGAAAAAAAATTATTATCTTGGACTTCATCTTGAGGTGGTTTTGTTCTATTTTACCTTTTTTGATCTTCAAGAGAGTGCTGGTGGGGCAGTGACTAAGAGTGCATGTGGTGTGTGTTAGTACACTGATGGTAATTTTACTGCTGCTAACTGAAAATCCTCAAGGGGGAGTTAATTACAGGAAAACCTTCCTAAATATCAGCCGCATATTTTCCATGACAAGAAGGTTTTTCAACTCACATTGAACAACTCCAGAATCTGAGTTATCATTATTTACATGAACATATTTTGCAAGAAAGTAAAATTTATATTTGTACAATGCAGTTAAAGCTTTGCAGTATTTTTTTAAAGGCTTTCTTACAAGTGACAGCTATTGCTAGGCAAAAGGATCATGTATAAAGTGCATTTTATTTTGTATGGCAAGTTAAATTTCTTTTTATTTCTGTTTTTGGTTGATTGGTTTGAGGTGGAGGTTTGTGTTTGCTTTTTGTTGTTGTTATTGTTTGGGGTTTTTTTGGTAAGGTCAAGGCCTAAACCAAAACCAGTATTTAGTCATTTCGGGTTTGTTGTTGTGATGGGATTTTTATAGTTTGGGTTTTGGTGGTTGTTATTTTTGGTGGTTTTTTTTTTTTCTTTCTTTTTTTCTTTTTTCTGGTGAGTGGATTTCTTTTTTACTTCTTCACTGAACTGAAAAGTTTTATTTTTTGCAATTTACGTGCATATATTTACTTAAACAATTTAAACTTTATATATTGCCACCGGGGAGTCGCTGTCTTCTGTAAATGTTTGCAGATTAGCATGTTTTTAGAGGGAGCCCGCGGAATTTCAAATCAAGTGTGGCAGCAATCAGAGCGAGCAGCCACCAGTGTGTTGAACTTAGTTGGTCCTGATGTGTTTAGTGAATGTTTTTCAAACACTGCTGTGCCATGGGTATTCTCAGTGTATCTTTTAAGAAACAGTATTTTCATTTTCAACTCTAAAAGAAAAAATAATAAAAACCCCGGACACATACACTGCTGTGTTTTGGCATTACCACAGCAAAACTTACGTGTAGAGGGAGTAATTACCTCTTTCTTTCCTTTTTTTCTCCTTTTTTTTTTTCCTTAACTCCTCTTTTTTTTTTTCTCTTTTTTTTTCTTTTTTTTTTTTCTTTTTTCTGTCGCTGCTTTGAGGCGGGGATTTAAATGAAACAGATTTCGAGGCGGGCAGTGCCGGGGGCTACGGAAGCGCTCCCGGGGCCGTGCGGGGCAGCAATGCCGCTGCTGCCCGGCGGGGACACAGCTACCGGCCCGGTGGCCCTGTGCGGGGCGGAACGTGGCTCCAAGCACGCTTGGCCACTTCCCTCCCGAAAATCCCGGCAGGAGCCCAGAAATGCCCCGTGGGAGGCCGGGGCACCGGGTGGCCGTGCCCCGTGGAAGCAGGTGCAGGCCGTTCTCCGCCCCCAGCCGCCATCCCGGGGCAGAGTGGCCCCCTCAGGCCCTGGCAGGGAGGGG
>VXBQ01011625.1:649828-661102 GCA_013400175.1 Phainopepla nitens | reverse complement strand
CCCCCCACCTTCAAGAGAACGCTATGTATTTGTGTTGACCGCTAAAACAACAAAAGAAAAAAGCTGGAAAGCAGCTCAGAGTTTTAGCAGTAGGCATGCAAGTTTCTTGCTGCATTACGATGTGGCATACTTTCATTTGATTGCCTGACCAGCTTATCGACGTGGTATACGTTAAATATTTCAGTCTTTTAATCATGACTGGTGTATTTTAAAGTTGGTATAGCATGCTACTGATATAAGGTGTAATTTTTAAGGTAAATCAGAGTTTAATCGAAGTGGTTTAAGGCTATTAAAGGATTTCTGCCAAGCCTGTCCTTTTTCTCTACCTTGCTGAGAGGCAGAGGGAAAAGTGAATTTAGGAGCAGGTGCTCGCAAAAGGGCTGAGAAGTATTTTTAAGAATAGCGTATGAAATATGTATGTGTTTGTATATGCTTTGTTTATGGCAGCTTTGCAGATGAGACCCAGCTAGCATTCTATTATTTTCTAGTAGTTGGTTTCCTCTCTGTCCTTTCATTTAATGGAAACAGTTTTGCAGAAAACAGAATAATTAATCTGCTTGTGGAACCTAGCATTGTGTTATTTTGTTATTTTTTTCCTGGAGATCAGTCTTCAAACATTCTCAGCTTTAAGTGCTTTGTAGGACTCTGCTTCCATTTATAGAAGAACTGTATGGGAAAAGAGCTAGTGCCCTTTGCCTGTCATTTTCATACATTCCTGCACTGCTGATGAAGCTTGAACTGCTGCAGGGAATGTATGGATTTGAAAAGAAATGATTCAGTAATGCACGTTGTGTGTCTCCACAGCAGAACTGGCTTAATAGTTACAGCCAATGCTGCGCTGAGTGTGAGGGATAAAATTCCTTTTGCATTCGATGGTGTACACTGTGTACTTCTTTTTGGGAGTCATGGCTTGGCTTTACTATCTGCTGATCTGTTCTAAGGTCAGTCAGTGTGTATGAAGTTAGTTCATGGCACACACCGGAGGAGAAAGGATGATTTCATTTTTATAAATGTCATTAATGTATCTCATCAACCTAAAGTGTTCTATAAATCTTGCACCTTTTTTTTTTTTCCTGTGAAGATTGAGTGGTATGGAAATTAAAGAATTTATTCATATTTCTAAGTCTCCCCAAGCTTTTGTTTGTTAGTGGGAGAGGGGTTGATTCCAGCTATTCCTCTAAGTAGCTTATTTCTGCTTTCCTGTTCAGTCTTAAAGTGTGACTGTGTTCGTAATCTGGTGTTTAACCACAAGCAATCTGCTGCTGAGGGACTTTCTCTAATACTTTGAACTTTTCATTAAAGGTAGCATCTTCTCTTTTCTCATGGTGACTAATGGTGATTTCTTTTAGCTGTAGATTGGTTTGAATGCTAAATACTGTTTTATAAGTTTATCTTTAATAAGCTGGCAATCACAGAAAATTTGACATATACTAAAAAGGAACAATTCTAGTGCTTTTGTAAAATTTTCTTCTTGTTAAAACTTCATGTGGGCCATTTGTTTGGATGCAGTTGGGATGGGTGCATGCTGTTTCATCCATTAGAAGTAATCAAATTCATATGTGTTGGCTGGTCTTTATTTCTAATAACTGAATAATTATATTAATAACATCACTTTAAAGAATTGAGAGCATGTAACATGCCAGGATTTTCTCAGCTTCACCTCCATTTGATTGCATTTACACTTATTTGCTTGACAAAAAAGTATGAGGTGGGCTACAGAGATAATATCTGGTTCTTAAAAATGCTGTGAGGCTGAATCTGCACTTCTTTTAAAAGTATGGAAAATACAAATATGTTATGAGCAAAATCAAAGTTTTGGAAATGAAAAAAAGATTAATTTGCAGGCTTTTGGCTTTTTTTGTCAGTAGCTGCAGATGATTGCTCTGTTTATTGCCTTAGATGTTGACATCTCTGTGCATATGGGTAATGATGCCAACAAACAAAACCCTGTGTGGTTTTACTGGTTAGACAGCTATTTTAGAGATCAAAATCTTCATGCGGCCGTGTTAAGACAAAGCATATGTATAACTTAACTTAAAATTGTCTGAGTTACAGACAATTCTTTTAACATGTCCGTTTCTAGGTCCAGAGGCAAAAGCTCCTCGTTTACATGCTTATGCTTAAAAAAGTGCTTTCTCAAGTAGAACATAGAGCAGTGTGAAATCCTCTGCTCCTCACCAGCCACTGTACAGGTTATAACCTTCAAGGGAGTTTCTATGAGGGCAATTTATAAAGGGAAGGGGTGTTGTGGCAGGAGGGAATGGAGGGGGCTCAGTCTTCTCAATAGCACTGGTGACCATCATGGAATATACTGAGTCTCTCTCTCACTCTATATTAAAATACTTCCTGTATTTTAGTATGATTTTGTTTTGACTTTGGGTCTGATAGAAAAAGCATGCCATTTTTACTTAATTTAAAAAAAGTACTATTTGAGCTGTCTTCTAACTGTTCCCTCATTCAAGTTAAATGCACAGTTAGAACTATCTGTTTTTCTGTGCAATGTACTTTTTAGTTTTGAATTTTTAATCCTTTGAAAGTACTATATTTACATAAAAGTAGTAAACTATGACTCTTAAAACCATTGCAGGGGTTTTGTTGCTACTTCTAGTGAGAGAATCAAATCACAGCTAATCCTATTTTATATCTTGCTGTGCATATCTTATTTCAGAATAACTTTTACGTGTTAATATGCTGCTCTCTTTTTTATGAAAAAAGGTATTTTCTTATGAAGTAGGTGAAATCTGTGTGCAAAATAGTTCAAGGTACCATCTCCTGCTGCTGGAAAGGGAAAACTGCATTGGCTCAAATAATGTATAGCAGCCATCTGCATAGCTTAATTGAAATAATATTTGGTGATCTAAGAGATGGAGATTGTTCCTTTTCTTTAACCATCTGAAATAAAACTAGGATGTAAACCAGCTGTCTTGGCCTATGGAAATCAAGGTTCTGCCAGTCTGTTTCTTTTCTTCATTTTCTACTTCTATCTTCCTTTATTATCTTTGTATCCCAAGGAGTCTTTCTTATTTTCTAACCGGTTTTGTCTGCAACGAGGGGCTGGGTTGGTGTGTTTAAATAGACTCTGGATAGAGTGAAAAATCTTTGATCTATGGCTATGACTGCTTCCAAATGATTTGCTTGCTGGGACTGGACACTGTCCATGCCCTTTCACTTCACTATCAGATAGGCACACAAAAAGGACTTGACATGCTACCAGATGCATAGTTAATCATTGCATTAGGTCTGTAAAGGGGACCATCCAGACTCAATTAGGTCTACCATTTTTAACTAGTGTTTGCTCTGTAGTTTGTTTGGAGTACAATATTAATTCTAACTGCCATTCTGTTTATCTAAAAGGGCTTTAACGCAGTTCTGTGCTTTCATTTTCGAGGAGTCTTTTCTGCATTTGTGCTGTATTTTGTCTATTTAGAACATTTTGTATCTGTTACAACATAACACATATTGTTGCAGTGTAACATTATCTAAAGCTTTAATGAAAAATGTTTTTCTCTTTTTGTAATTCATCAGTTTTCCTTTCTGAATTCCAGTTTCAAAAAGTGCATTTGAAATAACCTAAATTCAGCAGCTGGCATATATTGAGGCAGCATTCAGAAGGAAAGCTTACAAGGGTGTCTGGAGTTTTGGAACTGAATCTTAAATGCTGAAAACCAAGTGGCAGCATTTTTCCTCTCACTGATTTACCAAGAGCTCATTCCTGTGTCTGGCACCGCACGGTTTTGTGCGAGAGGGTTATTAAGGGTGCACGAGTTAAAAAGGTCCAGCTGTAGAGTAAAAAGCTCAAGTTATTGTTCTGAATCTTGCCTGGGATTTCTAGGAGTAGTTTGTATATTTACATTAACGGTTGTTAACTGTATGTACTGAATAAAGTCCACTGAAAATTCCTAGCCTTCTCAGAGTTTCAGAAAATTAGTATTAACAACAGTTCATAGATGTAGCCAGTCCTTTCATGGTAGGAAGAAGCTTGGGTGTTCAAATTGTATAAATTCTTTGGATCACTCATGCTGTCTGCATTTTCCAGTAATGCTTATATTGTGCGTGGCAGGCCCATGGAAGCAGGAGCGTAAAAGGACATAAAATAATTTTGATTTAAAATTACTATATAAGAAAGAAGCACTAATCAGAGACTTGAAAAGCATTTTAAAAGTTTTAATATTTATTTGTTTTGGAAGAAAGGAGGAGCAAGGCATTCAGCTATTAACTTTTTAAAAATGTCTCTATATATCTGTTGTACTAAGATTCAGATTATAGTTCAGCCTTTACGTTAGATCTGAGATTTCTTGCCTTAGTCCTTTGCTTCATGTTTGTCAATATCCTTTGGAGGCAGGCACATGCATTAAAATGTAACATTTATCATTTAGTTGTAGTCACAGGGATATTTAAAAGTTGCTAATGGACTTCCAAGATGCAGGATGTACAAGTGGATACTACTCAGAAGTGCCAGTTAGGGCTCTCTGGGGATTTTTAAATAATTTATGGCTACCTGCTGCTCCAAAATACAGGTGTGTGCCTGCGTATTTTCCATTAATGTTTCGTATTGGTGTGTATAAATACTCAGCAGAGAATAAACCTCATACAGGAGTCCTTTAGAGGCGCAGGCAGGTGGCTTTTCCCCATCCATCATCTGTCCTGGAGGTTCATGCTGACTGGCATCTGCATGCCAGCACGCCTCCGAAGGGGAATTGTTTGTGTACTTTGGGGGCTTCCAGAGTGCGAACTTGAAAGAAAGTGGGGCTTGAAATGTGTGGTCATTTGTGAATTTATGTTTTATCTCCCTTCACTTGAAAATTTATGAGGAGAGTGACTTAGGGTGCTTGCGTTGTGTGTTCCAGGGCTTGCCCCCACTGATAACACCCTTGTTGGCGTGAAAGTGCAATGCAAATTATGACAGTTACAACCTTCTGTTTTGTTTAACCTGTCAGTGGATTTCCTGGCTCAGTGCTGAGGGCAATGGCGTGTTCAGCTAGTTCCATATTCACCTAAACTTAAAAGGTCAGGTTTCTGCAGGCAAGCCTAGTCAAAGCCTAATTGATGAGGAGGGCAGGGGGACAGAATTTACTGTTCTGTTGGCTAGTTTCATATCGTTAGGTTGTCCTGAAAGCATCAGGCAGTCACAGCCCCTTTCATGTAAGTGCTGACCCTAGACAGGAGCTGACAATCAAAGGAAGCAGCCACAGGAACCAGTGCAAGTAGGCTATTGATTTTTCAGTTAGGTCTAAGTAGTTTGTAGTATGGGTAATGGGTGACAGAGGCAGGTATGTCATTATCAATGAGCTCCAGAACAGTAGCGACAGCCCCCGCTCATATTTCCTTCAGCACTGACAGTAGGCGTCCTGCACTGGTCAATAAATCGCCCAACCTTTTACTGACAAGTGACTTGGAGGTGGGGGGGTGGGGAGTCAAAGAGCTAAACTTCCCCTACTTGAACTTGACATGGATGCAGAGCAAGGATCTCGACGTCTGCGTTCCTGGCTCGTCAGGCGAGGAGCCGAGGAGAACGCAGGGAACAGAACAATGGGAGCCGTGCGGCCACGGAAGGTTAACTTCATTTTGTGCCCTCGAGAAAGTCAAGGATTTTCTCGAGTTCAAGTGAAATAGCTTAAAACACCAGCTTTCTGTATCAGCATGATCTGGTTCAGTAGTTAATTTAGGTTACCATGGCAGGGCTTTGTTTTTACTTTAGTATTGCTCTGCGTTTAATCAAGGTTATACTGCCGTAGCAGTACAACAATCACAGTCTGCCATTCAAAATCCGCTTTTAATTCCTAGTTTCCTCTTCTTAAATTTCATATAGGGAGACTATTTAAAGATATTGGAGGTTTCTTATAAATCCAAAGTGTTAGCAATTGCACTTTCTGTTCTGACTACCAATGCTGTTTTGGGTCAGTAGTGGAGGGCTACTACTTTAGGAAGCTGAATAAAGTTTTTATGACTTGGATTTTACTAGCTGTGGTTTCTGAATTTAATAGAGGTAGATCTAGATTTTAGCTTTACACTTAATTAAATTCTGAAAGATATTGGGAGAACATAAAACTTGTAATAAGTGGTGTTCTTTTGGTTTTTTTTTTTAAGTATACCTGTATGGAAAATCAGTTAGATGAACTCATGCATCTTAATCTGAATTTCATGAAGTTTTCTAATATTGTTACTTTATTTGAGGGATGTAAGTTATCTGCATTTTTTCAGAAGTTGGAATTCAGTCAGGTTTTATGCCGTGCACAGATGTTAACAAAATAGCATATGCTTATAATTAAAAAAATCTTTAGACGAATTGAAATAAAGCAGAAGAGTAAATGTTTTGAAAAACTTCCTTAAAATAACTCATTGCTATGGTATCTTGTTCAACAATGTTTGTAATGTTACACAGAGCAGGAATCTGAGACTATGTGTGTTGAATAGCTGCAAAGTATCATCTGTGACTGAAACTTTCATCTGTCTGCAGCAGCTAAAGCTGTTTTCTTCGTGACTGACTCTTTAACTGCAAGGGCAATGTTAACACAGGCTCAAGAAGTGAGGTTGAAATTTATCATTGGATTATGAAATCCTTTAATAAATATTTATATAAGCTAAAAACCTGAGTAACTATATTTGGAGCAGTTATGAAATTAGTTAGTTGTAAAAATCTGTTTAGATATTACATTTACCTATTTGCCTATTGAACAAAGCTTTGGAGGAGGAGCTGGCTAGCTGTCTTCCAGAGGAAAAAAATTTCATTTGATTGGATCAAAAGTGTGCCAGGTTGTTTGAGTCCTTCTGTATTTAATGGGAGTTTTTCTTCTGTCACTTGTTTTCTTTATCCTGCAGGGCCTTTTTTTTTTTTCTTTCTGTTAAACTAGGTAAAAAGTACAGCCATGCGGTCTGAGTCTTACCTTTTCTTATAAACAGGTCCAGCCTCCTTTACTATATTTTTAGTGTTGCTGGCATGCTGTGTTATTGCAGAAATGTAAAAAGGAGCTGTAGAAAGGCGACAAATTAAATTTTCATGAAAGAACCCTCTAATCAGCAGTGACAGGATAAGAGAAAGATGATTGCCACTTGGTCATTGTGGAGAGGCACTTAGACTTGGTGTCAGGGCTTCTGTTAATGATGACTAATGTCTTTCTTGGAGAAAACACATGCTCAAATGTGCCACAGTCCAGAAAAAGAGTGGGGGAATAGGCATATTAAGGAAAAAGGCTGTGAATCCTAAAACAAAGGCTTTGGTCTTCAGATGAAAAGGGTACAGTGTTTTTGCAATGTCAGAAGGCACCGCTATGGAACTGTTCTTGTTGCGCTCTTTAAGCAAAATAATAATGTTTCAAAATGTATATAGACGTACACTGTTGTGGTCTGTGTGGTGTCTGCTGCTTTAATTAAAAAGGGAGATAGTGATGGCACGGATGTGTAAGCACACTGGTCAGAAATAAACAGTCACATTTACTCCTGTTTACAAAGCTTGCTTTTCTAAAAGAACAAAAGCTGCTGCAGTATATTCTTACCTAAGCACAGGGCTCTGTTCTGAATAAACCTTCCGTAGTCAAATGTAAAATGACTCAAAAGACCTTTTTTGAAACTTCAAGCTTTAGCTTTTAGGTATATTGTCAAAAAAGAGGTGGCACGTGTCATTCCTTCAGCTTTTCCCAGAGTGAGACCTTTCAGAAGGGCATTTGCAATGCTTGTCATATTTTTTCATATAGATCTTACTGGCCTGACAAGTCTAGAGGACCATGAGAAAACAGATGTCATTGCATTCAGACAACACTAATTACTCTGGGATTTTTGCAGCCTCAGTGCCTGCGTGTAGCTGTCGATTATGACTGTTTATGTCGCCCATCATGGCTACACGATGCACATTCAGATGGTGCCACCAGCCTTTGTGTTCCCTATTATCACACAATAAGATGGAAAATCAGCAACAAGCATCACAACAAGGAAATGCCTTAATGGGAGACTTCTGCATGCATTTTACTAAAGGTTGTATTCGCAGCCCTTATTAGATTTAAGTGGTTTAGCATCTGTTTGCTAACTGGAGTGCAGCACGGTGGCTGTCAGTGTTCACCGTGGTTGCAGGCTTTCATTTTCTGCAATTGCATAAACAGTACCTGAAAAATTCTGATTGACCCAGCATTTGTCAGAAATTTCCTGCCTCTAACCTTCGTACCAAACAGAGATTTTTCTATGTCTCAGTTCGCATTAGAAACCGAGAGCCTTTTTTTATTCTCTTACAAACTGCGTTGTTGGTACTTCCTCGGTGAAATTTCCTTAGCGGCTCTGTCATTTCGGAGTCTCTTCTTCCTCTGCAGCAATAACTGCTGCAGGATTTCTAACGCAAGGTTCAAACAGTGGTCACGCCGGGGCCTTACTTTGTGTGTTATCTTGAATTTTGGTGTGCGTTTTATAAGCAGAACAACCGATGTTAATCACAGATTGGAAAATGAAAGCTCCAATAATGTAACTTCACATGCTGATGAAGCAGAAATAGAAGCAGCTTTATCAAAGATGTATGATGAGATAAAACTGCAGTCTCTGCTGTACAGTTATAGTAATTATGACTAATGAACCGTCCAGTCTGGATGAAATGGCATGCCCACAGGGACTGTGGCCAATCAGTTGTGACTTATGCAAGCTGAACAAAACATTGATGGTGTTCCAGATTCCCTGTAAGAACAGGAAGTGTGGTCTTTGTTTGGAACGTCAGCTTTGTCAAGTTATTTTCAAGCAGTTCGGAAATAAAAATTAGTAAATAAAAGTCTTAAGGGTTAGGGTTTGTTGGGTTTTAAAATGGGCATAAAGGATTAAAGTTTGCTATGTCAAATATACCTGAATAAAACCCCCTGTGAGGATGGCACATATACTGCAAATATACTTCAAAGTTGTTCTATCATCTTGCTAATGTGGGTCATTGGAAGCACATGTTACATTGTAATATGCTGAGTACAGTGAAAGCCAGAGATGCAAAACATGTGAATATGGGCTTATCTATTCGGGTTTACTGTGGTAATTTGGGGTTTTAACAAATTTGCTTGAGGCCTGATACTTTCATTTTAATTTTGAAGCACACTGCATTTTAAGCCAGCCCTGATTTGTAAGTGGGAGAAGACAGGTGTAGAACCTGAAAGACAATTTTTTGTAGCAAGAAGGTTAATTCACAGAAGCAACATAAAATGATGCTTCAGTAAGTTTTGACAAAGTATAGACTAGCAGAGTAGTAATTTTAACTCAGTTTATTTTTATGAAGACACTATGTGTAGCTGTAAAAAAAGAAAAAAAACCCCAGATTCTGAATACTGAAATGCAGTTTATGTGGAGACTTCTGAATTTAACTGTGTGATAATAGCAGAGCACAAAAAATACTTTTCTAAACATTATTTTGTGCTTAACTGTTTAGGCCCAGTCTGGAAGCAGCTGTGGATCAGCCAATGTTTGAAGGATTTGGGAGTAAAATGATCAATATGTTACAGATGTTAGTGATACATTACAATCAGTTTAGCATTTTGACTGAACCCCTCCAGAAGGCTGAAAAGAAAAAAATCTCAAAAACTAATTGCAAACAAACTTATTTAAAAGTAGGAAACCTCCCTCCACCCACTTACCCACCCCTTAAACAATTTAGAACAAAATTAAAGCATCATTTGACAAAAAGTGTACGTTAGACTGTTCAGCTGTTTAACAATGGTTTACTCATTCACACTAGAAATCTCAAATACTTTAACACTTCTGTTATTTCTGTTTTGAAAGTCTACAGAGATACTTCAGGGGGCCTACTAAGAATCAGAATCCTTTTTCTTTGTCTCTTGCAACGAAGCATATTGCGTCAAATATTGCAAATGTGAAAATACTGTATACAGTTCAGAGTATAATCTTTAGATAAAGAATGCTGATAAATAAATTCTGAAAACAACTGCATTTTGGCTCTGATAAATAATTAAGGGTAAGATCTTTTGGAGACTGTAGCACACTTAAGTATGAGTCTCTTCCACGATGACATTTCAGAATCAATAGCATGCAGTGCATTATGTACATTATCTAATTTTACCGCACAGAAAGTTGCATTATGATCACTAATTTTGTATCAGACTTGTGCCAGTGAAGTCAGGACCAAATTTGTTAGATGATGTACAAATGTAGAAAATTAATTCCCATTCTTCCAAAGAGGTTATTTTAAAGTAATGGATTTAAATACACAGTGATTATATGTATGTATATGTGTGTGTATGTTGTAGCAATATTTGGAAGAAAATCTCATATGTATTAAGATGAAATTGTAACTATCAGATTGCATTTTTTAGGAGTGTACAGCTCTGACATTTTGTTATGGAATCACTGGTAAAATTGATATAAATTTATGCCAACATGGATCAGCTTTTTGTGTATTTGAGGCATCTATTGCTATTCCTTTGTTATCTTTTATAGATCTGAATGCATTATTGGTGCTTCTATGAAAATACCACATGGAGTTGTAGCTACTTGGAACTTGTATAAATGATGCAAATAAAAATTGAGGAGCATAGGATCTCAAGGACTGAATTTTATTTTCCTGTTACTATGTGTTTTTTTGTACACATGTAAGATATCTTGTATGTTGTATGTATTTGGGAGCCATCTTTTTATGTGAGAGGGGCTGTGTCTGGGATTCCAGAATTAGAACCATTGCAGATTTTTCCCTTAGGCTTGCAGGACAGAGTTGACTTGCTTATGACAGTAGGTGTAAATCAGTCTTCTGATTTGGGAGACAGATTGAAAAAGGAAATTACTCTTCAGTGCAGGAAACTTAGAATTCAGTGCGAGAGCAGCTGGGTGGCTGCTTTAACTTTTGCTGGCTTTTTAAATGACTATTACAAAACAGAGTTGGTCTGACCAGCTTGTCCTACTTACCTCTTACCTCCCAAAAGTATCCCTGATTAGTCTTATGCTTGAGGCAGGTGGAGGAAAAGCTGGTGAAAGTGTGTTTGTGTTGGCTTTGTCTAAGATTTTCCTCATATCCAGGTGTCTTCAGCTGCCCATTTAGGGAAGACTTGTCTTACTTGTGAAGTTCTGCCAATCAGAGGGAACCTTAGAAGGATTAAAGATCTGCCTCCTGTTACTCTTGGTCTGGCTTCTAATCTTACCAGTGCTGATCTAAATCGACAATAACTCCTTTAACTGACTTGTATGACACTGTTAGAAAAACAAAGAAGATCCCAGCAGTTAGGAAGAATCCATTTTCCTATTATGTCAATTTTGAAGTTGGTTTTTTTTTTTTTTTTTTTTTTTTTCCTCTGGGATCAAAATCAAAATTTT
>VXBQ01011625.1:605288-649711 GCA_013400175.1 Phainopepla nitens | reverse complement strand
TGTTGGCTGTGTCAATCACCTAGCACTTTTGGAGGAGATGATAATAATAGAAAGCAATAATCACTAGCCTCCAAAATGTAACTAGGCAGTCAAAAATCAAGGCATTTTTGGAAGTGAAGTGTTTGTTTTGTTTGAAAACATAAACTTTTCATTCTTTTTGAGAATGAATTTGAAACCTTTCCTTCACACAGTATTGGGTTTGATTAGTAAAAAGAACAGTAATAATTGTCCTGAGTAATTTCTACTTGAATTGATATACAAAAATTTAATATAAAATTCCAGCAGTGAATGGATATATATATATATATAAATGGAAATTGAATTTTAGATAATTTTTATTCTCTCTACACTCTAACACTTGCATATCGTGTTAAAGGTATTTGTTTTTCAAGTGCACCTGCCAAGCTACTTGCAGATACTTTTCTGTTGTTTGTTGGAGTCTGGATTCTAGATATTTTTGTTGCCCTGCCTCCTAGCTATCATTATTTTAAAGCATCATGGTTAAACTTAATTTTTTTTTATTTCTCTTTCATATGAAACAAATGCTAAGATCCTGTGTTATCTGTTGCTTGTAGGTGTTGCTTTACTTTTTTCAAGAATCCTAAACTAAGAAAGTAAAAATCACACCTGGTGTGAAGTATTAATCTTTAAAAAGTTTGTCCTGAGCTGGAGAAAATAAAAAATTAGAGATAGGTAAGAGGTGAATGATGTGTAGGTGTAAATACTCTGTAGATTTAAACATGCTACATAGCAACTCTAGGTCTCTTTTGAGGTAGTCATGAAAACTTAAATTGTGTGCCTCATATATTTAAGGCCAGTGAGCCTATATGATTTTATTAATGTGCTATAAATCTTATATTCACGAGCAGTGTTTACTACTGTGCAGTATATTTAAAAGAAAATTTATGCCTCACTGCAGAAGGAGGGTAGGCTAGTGAAAAAATGCAAGGGTGGATCTCAAACATTTATCCAAATCTGACAAGTATTTGCAAGAAATTTGCTCCTGTAAATTTCTGCTGGGACCAAATGGTACTCATTCTAGCCTCACTTTTGATAAAATCCACAGATACTCATTTATGCATACACAGGTGGAGCACGGGCATGTCTTTTGTCGTTGTCTAGACACAGGAACTTCGTGTGTGTTCACATATGGCACACTCTGCATCATAGGATGAGCTTTTAATCCTGTTTTTTCAGTTTAGAGTAGTACCTGGAAGACCTTACTGGAGCCCCTGGATGCTTTTCTGAAGGAATAGTGATTGTCTTTGTGAGGCATGTCTTGGCAGTCTTTGGCCACATCATTCCCTTCCTATCCCATTTCTTCTGGACCCAGCAGCATTCCCTAGGCAAAAAGGCTGGATTGTTACACTAACTCAGTGTGTGAGTTAGGATGAGCCACAGAAACTCAAGACAGGTCATTTTCCACAGAGAAGACTGATTTGATCATTCTTTGGTAAACTACTTGTGTTTTCCTTCTTTATAATACCTAGGAAAACTCTTTCTGGTCTCTAGGGAATGGCAGGAAGTTGCTGCAGCTGTGATTGACTCCAGTAGGGAAGCTGCCTCCATGGAAGTTACTTGACTAATGCTGTTGAACGGGCAGTGATTATGTCACCAAGGAAGCATTTTTTATTTGTATGGGTGCATTGTAGGTTGCACAGAAAAATGCAGTTAATGTACCATGCATAACCTTCCATGCTCCTTAAGCTTGCACTTCCACCTTGCAGTGGTTAAAATATTAGTCAGCAGTAGAAAACAGGTATTCTCAATGCCTGAAGAGCTGTTTAAAGCTTTTTTAAAAATGCTCTTTGTGCTTTTATAGTCTTCAGAATTAAATACCAGATTCTTATGCAATTTAAAAAGAAGGCTTGTGTACTTTGCTATGCAAAGTTTTCAATTGCATGAGGCAACAAAAGCATTCCTCATGATGGAGAGGTCCTCTAGAAATGATTTTGTAATGTGTGAAAATTCTACACTGTTGTCACTGAACTTACTCTTGTAGGTATGTGGTTATATAATTAGTTTCTTAATGTGTAGCATTAGCAGTTATTTCTGTAATTATTATTGTGAGTATTTAATCTAAATAGCATCAGTAACAGGAGATTTTACAGCTTTGTTATAGAATACTGGGGTTTTTTGGTCCTTACTGCAACCTTAGAAACTTCTTAAAGAAAAAGTATTTGTTTTGCTATGTCCTGTTAGAATGGAAAGTTGTTATACCTGGTGAGGAAGAAGTGATTGGGACATACCAAGTTGTTTGGAGTACCCTGTTTCATTTGTGTGACATTATGTCTAGGGGTAGTAAAATTCAATGCACAGCTACATGCTCCCTCAGGTAGCATGGAGCAAGTTTGGTGTGAGCTGCTGTGACCCTGCCCTCTCTGCTCTGACTGGCATTGTTTGAGCTCTGCAGTGCACACAGAGTGGCTGTTTCACTTGAAAAAAAATCCTCCCACCTAACAGAGCCAGTTTTCAGCTGCTTGAGCTCCCTGAAATAGTTTTCTGTCTATCATTCCCTGCTATTTGTGCTAGTGGAAGAAATGTTTGGGATAGCAAGGAGTGTGGGACTGCAGCAGCCTGGATTTATGTTTGCTTAAGTAGCTGTGAAAGTGATGCTCTCAGCCTGCTTTTCACAGGCATTGCTCTCTTGTGCATCCTCTGGATTGTAGGAAGTGGTACAGGTTTTTCACCTGGAGTGGTAAAGCCATCTTTCTCTCAGGCATTTCATAGACATGAGACTTTGGATATAATTTTTTTTTAATTGGCTCGTGTTACAAATGACAATGAAAATCTTTCATGTTTGGATGAAAGCAAAACACTCTGCCGTTTTGCTGCATTCCTCTTAGTCCTTCTGAGTTATTAAAAGATTGTTCTTCTTCCTTTGACCCCTCTGACACAAGCTTTCAACCCCTGCAGCTTTTTGGACACGTGTTCTGTCACCCTTTGGATACTCTGAAGAACATGGAGGAGAACTGAGGCATGCACTAATGTGCCCTAGTACCCTAGTTTACAGATTTATTATGCTCCTGGGAGAACAATGCCTTGATGTATCCTATTATCTTGAAATCATCCTTAACTCAATCCAGGCTAGGAAAAAACAGAAATAAAACCATTTCTTTACAGCTTTCAGAATGGAAAATACACATAAGTACATTTACAAAAAAGTAGAGCTGAAGAAATAAAACAGAAGATCCTTCTTGCTCAGAGATTAAGTCAGAAAGTTTCTCTTTCATGGATGCAGTCTCTCGGTTGACTGTGACTTGAGGCACAGGGAATGCAAAAAAGGAATCATTACTACGTGTGCATGTGTCAGGAAATCATCTCCAGCAAGTCAGCTGGATCCATAGAAAGAAACCTGCAGATTGAAGAAATGCCTTCCAGTGACCTGGAGTAACCAAGACGAATCTTTGGCATGCAGTAAAGTGGTGGGAAGCACATTTGGAACCCCAGGATTCTTGAATAAGTTTCATAGATGGATTCAGTGGCCACGGGCGTGAATCCTTTCAAGCTGGGCTGCTGGTGCAGTATGGGTGTTGTGCAGCACTGAGTCGGTGTTTTCTGACAGCCTATGTGAGATGACAGTGTGGCTAAAGAGCATGTGAGCTGCTGAAACAACAGTTCAGTTTGCTATCAGATGGTTCCTTTGGTGTAAATACACAGGTTGAAAGCAGAGATGATTTCCTACGGTATGCTGTACTTCTTTCTAGGTAAGAGGCAAACATTTGACTGTCCCCCAGGGATGTCTTTGGCGTGAACCCTGGTGAATAAGAGTGATACATAGATTCATTGTCTGAGGTTCAGTGGCAAGAGACTTTTCTGTCACAGCCCAGAGGCTGTACTATGCCTGCTTTGGTCCATATTTAGTCTTATGAAACGTTGGCATTACGTGAATGACCATTTTCCTTGAGTATCCTCGTTGTCTTCATTCAGAGTTAATAAAGCGTGGGCTAGAGGGGGTATGAAGAAGTTGGGCATCTATTTGCACTCCACTGCTCAGCACTGTTTATTTGCTTTGTGGGTATTTAAAACAGGTACTCATTAATGTCATTCAAAAGGAGTTTGTACTTCTATTTCACCTGTTCTAACTTTCCTGTAAAAGTAACTGGGGAGCTGACTTTTTTTCAGAGGGATAAGTACCTTGTTGTTAAGCTTTAGGTAGTTATTTTCATCACAGGGCACATAGAAATTCTGCAGGAATTAAGATGTGATATCCTATAACTTCTGTTGAAGAAGTTTTGCTATCCACTGCACCTTCCACAAAGGTTCTTTAGGCATCTGTCTCTTTCGCATTTGTGTATTAAGGATTTGTCTCTTGCCAACCATCATAATGAGGATAAAGTTTTTCCATTTCTGAGTAAAGCCACTCTTGAGTGGCAGCAGTTACTCTTTTTGTACTGACATCTCATTACATTACTCACATGAAATGATGTAAGTTACACAGCAGAACTTGCTTTACATATACTTTATTTCTTCGTGTGGCTTTATGAGAGATAAAAACTTAAAAAAAAATTCCTGGTGGTTATAAATATTAACTAACTTGGAGAAGTTTCAGTATATAAACATAGTGGAGGAATTAGCATGAAGGGTATTTTTTACCCTTTAATATGTATTTCAGTGTTCTACTCTATACTGTGCATTCACCTAATCTTTGGGGTAGGAAAAAGGGATGTTTATTAGAGGGAAAATACTGGGCAGAGGAACAGCATCATGTACTGCTTTGTTTTCTCCTAAACCAGTTTTTATTTTCACTTTGCTTTCTGTTAGATGAGTTATATCTCAAGCCAGTGTGTACTTATTTAGAAAGTTACCTGTTTAAGGAAACAATTCATTATGTGTCGTGGAGCTGATGAGTTCAGTAGAGCCACCTTTTAATCCTTGATTCCCTGTGGATTTTCTTTCACAATACCTTTCTCCTTTAAGTCCCTAAAACTACAGTCCTTTTGAGTGAATAGGGGCTATTTTATACACCACCCTGCTTCCAATCCAATTAAAGGCTCAATAATAGACGGATTAGGGAAAGTTTACTTCTTAGTAGAAGTGCAGCTTTGGAAAAATAGTGCGTTGATAGCAAGAGGGAATGTGAAGGAAAGCGGAGAAAATTAAGGAGATAATGGTCAGTAATCTTAACTTGTCTGATGTTTGCGCTGTTCACAATATAGCAGACTCTCAAAATACGTAGAACAATGATTCAGATTCTTTAACCATTTTGTTGCTGGAGTTTGCCTGTCTCTTCAATTTTCTTCACTCTTGCTTTTGTTATCTGCATCTTGCACAAATGCCACCTAATCCTTTACTTTGAGTCCCCAGAGTAGGAGACTTTTGTAGTGTTTTCTTTCGGGGGAAGCTGAGGAGAAATGCAGGAAAGCAAGGAGTTGATGACAAAGTTAATCTGTTGTATTATGAAAGTAGTTAAGTATCAAAATTTGTACAACACATTTCAATTAGGTTTTTAGGAGAACTGCCATTTAAGTAACCCTGTGACAAATAACAAACTTCCTTGGGAAGTTTTTTGAGTGAGATGATCAAGGTTAAAAGCAAACCTCAAAAATGTTCTGTAAACCAGAAAATATGGTGTTAAAATGTTGTTTGATGCGTAATAAACACATTAAGTCAAATTATAAAAATAGTCTTGACATGAAAGTTGTGTTTTCATTCAGTGCCTTGCCTGTCACCTCACCCTACAGGTTAGTTCCCAAACAGGTAGTTTTACTGTAGAGTTGAGAAGGTGCAAATGCCTCAGAATTACACTTTGAACTGTATCTTTTGCATGTCTCTGAAAGGATCCTCTAACCACATTAAGCATTGCCAGTGGCCAGCAAACTGGTAAAACCAAGCTCTTTTTCTGGAAAACTAAGTCAGGTGGTTGAACAAGGAACGCCGCTTTGTGCTATCAAACCTTTCTCCCTTTTTTCCCCTCTTTTTTGGAAAGGGGGGTGGGGCGGATAAATTAAGCCTTCTCCATTTTGTAGAACAACGAGTAGTCATTATTTTCAGCTACTTTGCTACCTTATTATTGCCAAGGTCTCTACAGAGCCTTTTTCTTTGCCTACCATAGTGGATTGTAGTGGGCTAAATGTTTAATGAGTCAATGCGTTAAAGGCTTCACTTTTCTTCCAATTAACCCCAAGACCACTCTGGCATTTTTGTAAATCCACAGAAGTATTTTGTGAGGCCTAAAGGGTAAGCTGCAGGCAGGCTGTGAAGAATGTAAAAAGACTAACCTGCTAACAAACACTGTGCAATGGGACAAAGAGGGTTTAATCCGTATTATGGTAAATGCTGGCTTAGTGTCCCAAAAGGGCTTTGTAGAGTGGAACAAAACAAAGAGGGCAGCACCAATAAAAATCCAATGCTTTTATTTTTATACACAAAATTGTTGCAGAAGAAAAACTGATAATAGCATTAAGAAAAGGTTTGAATGGTGGTTTTAAATATGATACTAAACATTGCGATTGTTCAGCATTTGAATACTGTTTGTTATACATAAAGAAGCTAAAAGCAACGTAGAGGCTCCAGTTGATTGAATATTCATGAAAATTGGTCAGCTGAGTACCTCAATTTAAATTTGAAATGTTTGTGAATTAGTATATCGTAAGATAATATATAACCTATATGTTCATTAGTGTGTGTTTCTACAGAGAGAAACATAGGAATATATTTTATGAGAATATGTGCAAAATGCAAGGACATTTATAAAATATGTAGTAAAATGCTAAGGACTCTTATTTATCCTCCTCTTAGAAGGCAAACAAAAACCCAAGGATAGTCACTTATCTTACTCAAAATGCATTAAAGATTAAGGAAGATTTGCAGAATATAGTATTGCATTCAAATTCTTCATATTGAAAAAGAGGCTGACTGTGCTTATACTTCAAAAATTAGAACAAATGAGAAAATCAAGTAATTAATTTTTAATGCTTTAATACTTACTGTGATTTTGATAAGAGGAATGTAATACATTCAGTGTAAAGTAAAAAAAGTGTGTTTACTATGAAAAAAGAGGAGAAAATAAATAGCATTCCGGGCATGGGAGGAATAGGGAAAAGAGCAGGTTATTCTTGATGCTTCTTTAAATGCAATGTCATAGCTCTAAAAATAAAAACATAAAGTTCTGAGCAGTGCATAGGATAGCTTAGGAAGTGTTTTTCCATTACTTTGTTGGAAATATCTAATTACTTAAATTATATCCACTTCTTCTGATGATATGAATAAATCCCTTACATGTTTGTGAGATATGTCCCCGACCCTGAAGTGAACTCTGATAGCAGTGATCTTGTGCTGCCTCACAACCATCCTTTCCATATTTGTTTTAATTTTGCTCCAGTTACAAGAAGGAATGAGCTTTAGCGTGTTGGAGAGCAATTTTTGAAGAATGTAATTAGCAAATGTGAATAAGATAGCCTTGGATAGCTAAAGCAGATCTGCAACTGAGTATTTTGTTAAGAATAATGTATTATTATCTTTAAATACAGGGCGGGATGAGAAATACAGGGGTGTTAGCTCACATCTTTGTGGGGATGGTACAGCATGGAAGTTTGCTCTGTGATGACTCCCTAGAAAAGGCAGACTGGCCTGGCCTTCAGGACAGTGGCCACAATACCTGCTCACAGGCTGCATGGAATAAATGGTGTGATGGAGCTCCATGTGCTGCTGACACAGAAGGGATGGTAAACCACCTTTTGGGGTGAGATTTTCTGCTGAGACACTGAACAAATTCATGATGATATTCCCCAGATAGAGAGGGCTGCCTGCTGGCAACAGATACAGGAGTTCAATGTGTAAACTCTGATAAGGCTGACATGTAATTTGTGTTGCAGTTTGATTGTTAATTGTATATAAAGCAGGAGCCTTCACAGATCTTTCACTGAAAGCCCTTAACTGGGAGAAGTAAACCCATGTCATTAAGGAGAAATGGAAGGTAACTTTTTATTAATTAAACATTTGCTTGATTTTGGTGCTTTTGGTTTTGAATACTTCCTTTTAGTATTGTGGAACCAGGCCAAGAGTCTCAATTGATTTTGTCACGAGACAAAAGTTTTTTCCAATCATCACATGTAAAGGATCTCTGTTTCTTTTTTTTTATGCCTTTTCTCTAATTGTTAAGTGTGTTAAAGAGTAATTAGAGTTAACTGCCTTCACAAAATCTGTCTACTGGAACATATAATCAAAATATTTGAATAACTAGAATTTTGGCTATATTTATAATTTTTCAGCAAATTACAGTCATATCCATTTGCTGGAGATAGAAGACTGGCATGAAATTTATTGTTAAAAAATGTAGCTTTGGACTTAAGAATGGTCTTAGAATGAAATAATGGATGCTCTCTGCTTCTAGTAGGAGAGAAGTTACCTACTTCAGTAGATGTAAGCATTTTGTGAAAGACATTGCAGAGGTCCTCAGATTTGCCATTTATATTCTTTTTGTCACTAAAGAACACAGCGATATTAGAGTACACAATTTATTATATTAGAATTTGTCTTATTTGGGGTGGCTTTTATCCCAGAGACATATAATCTTTGCAGTTGGATGTTTCTTGGAAATTATTGTGAAGCACAACTAAACAGCTGAGTTGTTTTTTCTGCAGTGTATTCCTGTAGCTGGCAAGGAGCACCTGTGCTGGAAAACACCTGTGCAGTGGCAATGACAAGATATTTGCAGAGGCAAAAAAGCACACAGTGGTTCCTGAAGCTGAGAGAAAGGTTCCGTGCCAGTGGGATCTCACACAGAAAGAATTGATTTGAGTCCTTTAGTTCTTTCTTCCAACATCCTGGGCTGCACTAAAAATTTGTGACCAGCAGATTGATGGATGTGATTCTCCCTGTCGGTTCTGCCCTTGTGAGACCCCACCTGGAGTACTGTGTCCAGGCCTGGAGTCCTCAGCAAAGGAAGGATGTGAATCTTTGGGAGCAGGTCCAGAGGAGGGCTGTGACAGTGATCAGAGAGATGGAGGAAGACAGGCTGAGATTTGGGGCTGTTCAGCCTGGCAAAGGGAATGTTCCAGGGAGACTTTAGAGCAGCCTTCCTGCACCTAAATGGGGCTTAAAAAAGGAGGGAGAATGAGAGAATGAGGACCAGTTTTAAATGATAAGAGGAAAGTTATAGATTTGATGCTGGGAAAAAAATTCTTTACTCAGAGGATAGTGAGGCACTTGTACAGGTTGCCCAGAGAAGTTGTGGATGCCATCCCTAGTGGTGTTCAGGGTGGGGTAGGATGGGGCCCTGAGCAAACTGATCTGGTGGGTGGCATCCCTGCCAACAGTGGGGTTGGATGCAGGTTATCTCTAGTCACTGAATTACAGAATCTTTTAGGTTGGAAGGAACCTCCAAGATCACCAAGTCCAACCTTTGACTGATCACCACTTTGCCAATTAGAGCATGGCACTGATTGCCATGTCCTTCCAACCCAAGGCATACTGACATTTACCCGAGGAGTCGAGTTAGGGGACTGACCTAACAGGAAATGACCTTTTCTTACGTGGATTTTTGCAAGGGTGATTCTCTGAGCCAGCCAGAGATTCCTCTGGGCCCATAGGAATGTTAATGACAGGAGAAAGAAGGCAGCAGGACCGTACAGTTTGGAGCAGGCCATGCCATTTTCGTGGCTGCCATCTGCTGTGGAGCCTTAGCTGTAAACTCCACCCGTAGTCAAATGTTAAGTCCTGGATTAGGATTTTAATTGAGATCCTTTAAATCGATGGGAAACTTAAATGGAGTGTGTTGTGACAAGAATCAAGAAAGTGGGGAGTTCAGCCCTTTCAGAGATAAATAAGCTCGTTATCAAGAACAGTGTCCTTTGGGGAGAAAATGTCTGGCGTTAAAATAGAGTAAGATAGATACATATATAGCATTGTCAACTGCCACTGGTTTCTACTGCTGTTTTAATGTAATATTTTTGTGGGTTTTGTAAAAAATACACGTATGTATTTGTTGTTTTGGGAATGATCCTAATTACTCTTTTGGCAGTTTGACATCCTTCTGTATATGTTGGATATGACATCATTTATACATTGTCTCTGGATTGCTTTTCAAACACAGATCCTAAAGCCAAGGATTCCTACTCCAGAGAATACAAGCTCATTGATGTCTCAAACTGTGTCCTTTTGTAGAAGTCATTTGTTTCTTCTAACTTAATGCTGAAATGTTAAAGCTGCTCTGTCCCATGTTCCTGGGCAAAAGTTGCGTCTTCTACCACTTCCCCACCGCTCTCCTTGTGGTGCTCACAAGATCATAATCAGATATTACTGGTATGACACTTCCCCCTTGAGAAAAGAAAGGCATTAATGTGTAAATATTGAATTTTTAATGAGTCTGTGATAGCATCCAGAACTTCATTCCTGTAATCTTAGTGAAGGGCCATATGATCTCTATGGCCGCAGGTGCACCAGTGCTATTAAAAACTGCTTTAATTGTGCCTATTTTGTGTAAAAGTTTTGTTTTATGTCTTTGTATCTCTTGCGTTTAAGCAACATGGTGCAGAGATGTTTTTTTCTTCTCTGGAGAAAGTGTTCTGGACAGCCAGTACTTGGAAAGTAAGAGTTTTTACGTTTTTAAAATTACGGCTTTTTTTATTTTTAAACTTTCAGATTTTTCACTTTTAAGTATTTTCAGGTCTAGTGTTCCAGTCCTTGGCCCTGCACTTTGAACCTAGATATAATTAGTTAGTACTGCTAGAAGAGTCTTATAGGAGCCCTGATTAAAGGATTTTGATGAAGTAATTAAAATACTAGTTATTTACTAGTTAATGCTAGTTAATTTCTTTCTTTGGCCTCTGTTTGTTGCTTTTTAGCATTATGGAGTTTGGAAATCATCATACATTATCATTCATCTAAAAACTGGAGACAGATTTTTTTCTATTTTTTGCTTTTGAAGAGATTCTACTGTTAATTTTCTGAAAGGTTTGCAAAGCTGCATAATATTTTGATTTATTCTGTTTGTTTTGTTTTATTGCCAAATATCATATTCATAAAATGCAAAATCATACAATGTAGTGTCTCTGGAAATTCTCTTGGCATATTCCATTTAAATTACTTTAAATAACTCTATCTGATTGCCATTTCCAAAAAGAACTGAATAATTACTATCCTGAATTCCAACAAGATACAGAGGTTTGCTGAAGAGAGGAGTAGATGAAGCATATGTTTACAGGACTTCCACAATAAATGATCTCCCTATAGTTTGCAAATAGCAATTATAATTGCATGTTAATAAGATGCAGGAAAATGTGCTGAAGGAACAGTGCTTTGCTGCTTTTGTCACAATTTCATCAAACTGATTTTGTCAGCACTGGAGCATAACCCTTGCCACATCAGTTTGAGTGCTCATTAGACAGCTGATTTGTCTGAATCCTCATTAAATTGATTAACTCATTTACTTATGGATGATGACATGTTATGTGGTACAGGAATGGTAGTTAGACACTGGAATCAAGATTCTCGTTGACTTTGTTAGTATTCAGTTGTTCATTTGTTTCTGCAATAAACTGCTGCATTTGAGCACTACAGCAACAGTAATTTACATTTTGCAGGAGTGTGGCATTGGCTGAAGGGTTGAACTTACATTGCGTAAACTTGCACCTCTGTCAGTCAACTACAGACAACACTTCAGGAGCTTCTTAGGTTTATAGCCTGCTCCAATTCCCTATTTGTTTCACTTGGGTACTAGACTTTCTCACAAGAACCTCAACAGCTCTCTCAAGCATCTAGTTTAATGTAAATTAAATAACAAAAGGGAAACAAGTAGAAAACATCCTCAGTTAACACATTCAGAAGAGGGAGTTGTTATTAAGCAGGGATACTTAAAGCACTTTTCTGAAAGGTAGCTTTCAGGAAAATGATTAAATTGGAAAAAATAAATCAGTCAATGATTTAGATCCAATTCTGGGTATTCATGGTTTAGAAATTTGTATTTTTGCAGTTTGATATGTTGATATACCTGTAATATTTTAAGGTGCTGACTGTGTGCAGGTTTTGGATGCCAGCCATTATTTTTGTCATATGTGAAACTAGAAAAGAAAATTTAAGCATGCAGGGTTTAACAAATAATAAAATACTTTGGTTGAATTTGGTGACTCTGCATTTGAGTGGATGACAAGCATATTAACTCATCTGTGTAATTTTGAGTTGAGATCAAGTTCAATTTAGGATAGCTCAAGAAACAGTGGAGTATTTCAAACTTTGTGAAGATGAAGAAGCCTGAATTTTTGAGCAGCCAAATAATTTATTTTGGTGAGAATTGCGTTTGCAATTCCAGGGCTGAATGTGCCATGAATACAAAGTGGTGTGAAGATGCCCTATGCTTTGGTGAAACAGCATGCTTTTGGTTTCACTGGGGTGCAAAACAAGCCTCCTCCCGGGTTGTGTTGGTATTGGAGAACCAACTTCTTATTGAAGAAAAAGTTTGCTAACACAAGCCATAAATCTTTCTCTCCAAATGCAGGACCAGAAGCAACAGTTGGCTACGTGTTGGCCAAACTACAAGAAAACAAGACCCAACACACTTTCAAAGATGAAAGAAGAAATTTGTAACATGAAACTAGCAAGTATCTATGGTAGTGAGTCAGACTAAAACCATTCCATGTCCTTCACCCCTGCATTATTGTCCTTCTCCCTGCCCTAGGTGACTTTCTATCTGAATGCCTGTCAAACTCCAGCTTTACCCCATGGCCTCAAAAGAGGTCCTTGGAGAAAGGAGGGATTGGGGTAGCAGTAGGAAGTGACTGAGGACGGGTAAGATGAGGTGCAACATTTGCAGGGCAGTCACCTTCAAAAATCCTTGTGAAACTGCAGGTTGAATGGAAGGTGGTCGAATAGGAGAGAGGGAATAATGTTGGAATTGTTTGGGAAATAAGGCAAACTTTTAATGGACAAGAGTGTTGGGAAAAAAGGTAGGCTATTGAGGGAAGTGTAAAAGTGATTTTACAACTTACTATAAGTAAACAAGAGCTGTGTTTGTGCTTTGCTTTAAAGTAAAGGATAGTTGTTACTTCATTTTAAAAAATCATTGGTGTGCATTTATATATACACTGTGACACTAACTATTGCAAGTTTTTTGATAATAAAAAATACTGTTTCCCCTTTTGAATCTTCTTGGCCTAAAGTTAGGATCGATGATATTTTTAGGCTTCTTGTAAGATTAATACTAGGTTAATAAGTTTCTGTAGAATGGAATGAGACCAAGAATGGGAAAATACCCTGTCATTGTACAAACTGCACAGTATTTGTTGTTGTATTTGTTTATTTGGATATGCAGTTTTACTGCTCAGTGAGATCAGTCTTGTTTCATTGAGAAGGTGGACAAAGTGCAGATCTTGCATGCTTTCTGTAGAAGAGATTACTGTCACTGAATTAAATAGAGCTAGAATTTCAGCCACCCTTTTATTTTTTTTCGGAGGAAACAGCTCCAAATGCATCATATTTGGGACCTTCTATATACTAGATGGGCTCTTTTAAAAATGTCATTTATTTTAGTTTACTAATACATACCTATATTTGGAAAGATGGGGAGAGTTTACAAAAACAAGTTCTTTGACTCCTATTTCAATTCTGTAGAATCGTATCATCGAATATTTGCAAAGTGCATATGGAACACAGGTAATAGTCAAACATGAGGCTGGTGATCAGAGTTAAATTACTGGGCTCTAAATTTTTCTACACCCACCTCTGTTCCTTCTTCACTTGCTCTGACAGTTATAGACCGTTTCTCTAATAGGGCTTGCGTTTGAAGATAAGCCTGCATGTAAACAAATTAACTTTTCTTAAATGGAGAGCCATTTCATCTGCAATAATATACCAATTCATAAACTATCAGAAGCATATTTTTAAAAAAAGAAAAAGATAAATGACCCATTGTATAACACTTACTATTAGGCAGACTAGATGTCCCTGTGTTCTGGGAGATAAGGCTCTTGTATTATTACGCCCTAATAAAATGAGTTAATGTTTTAGTATCAGAGATAAAAGGACAGTTGGATATATTTAATAACCAAACTGAGAAACACTTAATTTTAGTTGTCTGTAGCAATATAACACAAATTCCCCTGTAAAACAAATTGCACTTTTGGAATATACTTTAATGTGCATTCGACAAAGGAGAAAATGAGGTGATTGAAGTTCAATTTGTAGCATGTTATTAACCATTTCCGCTTGACTAGATGCGTAAAAGGATAATGGATGAGGGTTTTATTATTGCCTTTCTGCTAAAATGAAGTGGTGTAAAAGATAAGGTGATGAGATTAATGAACATAAGGAAAAGGCGTAATCAATCAAACTCCAACAGGGTGATAAGATGACAGTACTTAAGATTTGCAAGGATACATGTTTTTAAAAGTGGATTTTATCAACACCGACGTTTTGTTTGGGTGGAACGGTAAGAAGCAGATACTTGCCAATTTTAGTTATTTTTTGATGGGTTCAATTACTACTGTATGTTTGAAGCTTCAACAATTACTGTAACAAATTAGAGTTGTTAAGTATATTGTTAAATTTAAAATTCACATTAAGCCTCCTGTATGGTTATTAAAGGAAATAAGCAAATACAACTTTTGTCAAGCAGGAAGGATGTTTTATTGATCAGTTTATCAGTTCTTCACTGGTAGAGCACTCCTAGATGTGTCTGGATGAGTTATTTTTAGTCTGTACTGTTGCCTCATGTTTTACATCCTAGTGACTTCAGCAGTTCAGTCACTGGTTTTCATGTGCTCAAGGAAGAGTGAGAAATGCTTTCCTTGCCCTGTAATAAGTTCTCAAACATGAAACTCCACAAGATTTCAACTTCCGACTCCTCAAACAGAAAATTGACTATCTTGTAGTGATAAATCTACTGAAGTTCCTAGCTGTAAATGTGTTCCTCTTTGCAGGGGGAGATATTTTATGCTTCAGATCTCAAATCTTCTTTCCTCTAACACATATCTTAAAATTGTTACCTGCTTGAATATCTATAATGCTAACATGTTGTGGGAAGAATTGATTACAGGTGTTTTACGTGTAAGTACTTCAGCTAGAGAAAAACCTAAAGGTAGATCTCGAGCCTTAAAACAAAAAATATATATATATATTTTAAAGAAAGAAAGAACATTGAGTTCCACACCAAAAATCACTTAAGAACTGCAAACAGCACTGGAAAATCAAATTTTCTAATGCTTTCAGTTTCCTGCTCCTTTTAAAAAACTGTACACCTTTTTTAAAATGTGGAACTGACTAGGAGGGGAGCTGCTGTCCAGTTAGGGTCTTTTCCCTACTTGAAAAAAGATTTAAGAAGGGCTCCCATATCATACTTTCAAATGTGGTGAAGTTATTTGGTAAGAGTTGTCTATTAAAAGGCTGCCGTAAATTAGTTTTGTAAATGAAACATGCACGAGCAGGATAAATTGCTGTATTTTTGCAAGGAACTTGGTTCTTGGCAGCACTTAGGCCAGGATGGATAGGATATTGCTATGGGGTTAGGATTTTCTAAAGAGAAGCAGTTGAAAATACTTTTCCCTCTTGACTTCAGCATTTATGAAACACTGTTAGGTACTGGCTGAAAACTGGGGCTTTGTCAATACTCCCACATTAAATCTGACTTTTTCTGGCTCTTAGGAAAACTTCCAGTAGTGCAAAACAGCATTGTGGGTTTGAAAGACAAGTGCATAATACAGCCCAGATTAAAATTCTTCACAAGAGCTGATATTTTCACATAGACTTACTGCCCTCTCTCCTCCTGTCATCTGCAGAATTCTTTGATAGACTTATTTTTTATTGGGCCCTCAGGAGTAGCAAGTTTTAGATTTAATACCCCAGGGGGAATGGCAAGGCAAATCATGTTGTTGGATCAATTGTTCAGCTATCCCCAGACTGCTGTCTGTGTATCTGTTACACTTGAATCACATTTTCAAGCCTTTCTTATCAATCATTTGGACTAGAAATGCAGTTTAATTTTCTATTGCATTTTTAAGCTGAAATAAGGATTATGTTCTTGTTCTGTTACCCTAGAATCGTGGAGGTGGTAAAACACCTCACATTAGCTGTGCCCCTGGCTTGCTTAATCTTGGAAAAGAGTCTTTGCTTGTAGGAATCTTTAAAGCTGAATTTATATTACTTTAGTTTAGCATGTGCTAAGATGAATATCAGCAGTTGTATAAAACCTCCTCTTCACATGGCTTTTTTTTTCCTTTAAAAATATGGAGTAAGATTTAATTAAACAAATTGTTACTGTGGGTGATCTTAAAGGGTTCTTCCTTGCAGTCACAGGCCATAACAAAACCTTGGTCACTGACCAATTTCAGTCCATTTTCTTCTGAGAAATTAATCTACTATTACAGGAATATAAGACAAATGTAAGAATAAAGATACAAAATATGAAGTACATTCATGTGGGACTTCATTATAAAAAAGAGCACATAGGAGACATGTCCTTCGATAACTAAGAACAATTCCTCTATTTTGTTGTCTTATCTGAATTCACTTTGGTTTGCAGTGAGTGGAGAAGGGCTTGAGCAGTGAAGAGTTTTATAGCAGTTCTGTGCTATCTTCTTTCCCAGCTTCTGAGGGCAAGAGGGAAAATTTGCTCAGTATTATATACTGTCCTGGGCATCCCAAATGAGACAAATGTATGCTGGCCCCTGCAGCTGCCCCATTTTACTTGAAGGAGATTTAATTCCTGCAGCACTTGAGAGTCTTTGCAGCACAAAGGTGGCATTAAGCCATTTCTGCATCCACATCCCTTTGCAAGGGGCACCTTCTATGCCACATCTCTCATGAAACACAGTGCAGAATCTTCTGTTGTGAATGTCTGGCTTGGCAGCTCAGGAGTCTGACTTTTCTCCTTGCCTTTGAGAGGCACATCTGTTCTTCTATGTATGGGCTTGCTTCCCATTAATGAGCTGATCAGATGCAGTCTTTCTTGATGACTGGTATTCTAGTTTCCTGCCAGATGTGTGGGGGAGTTTTTGTTTTTGTTTTGTTTCTGATGAAGGGATATGAAGGTCAGCTTACAGGTCACTGATTAAAAAAATAATAAAAAATCCCTTCTTTTTTGGCATTGAAACTTAGTTTTTCATTGCCCATTTGCTTTCTGCTCCTCCTTCTGCAAGATCAGATGGAAACAGCAGACACTGGACAGCTGCCAGTGTTGCAGGTGTAGTGGTTCCTTCTTGGTTGTAGTTGCTGCTTCCACTTGCACGTGTTCTGACTGGAGAGGCCTTTGCTGGACACACGGAGAAGCAGCCCATGGGAGAAGTCATATCCTGAAAGTGGTGAAATAGGCAGGGCACAGCAGTGCAAATCTGACATGACTATTCTCATTTGCTGTTCCGAATACAAATTTGAAGAGACATTTACAGCAAACATGAGCCTTATTTTTCTAAAACAGAGGCTCTCCAGGCCAGTGATCACAGCACCAGCCTGACAGAGCTCAAGAAGTGTTTGGACAACACTCAGGCACAGGATGTGACTCCTGGGGATAGGGCCGGGCTGGGAATTGGACTTCAAGCGTTCTTGGGTTCTTCCAACTCAGGATATTCTGTGATTCCAAAAGAAATAATAATTCAGTGTCTAAATACCTTTAAGAGACAGCAAAACAAAGATGGTTCCTGCATTGTTTTCTGTGCCCTGCCTTTGAGATGCTTGCTCCTGTTTCTTACATTTCACCATACAGAGTAAGTAATACTGCTGTGGATATGAGCTGCTGTGAGTCTGGCAATTGTCCTAATTTCCAGACTCTGTACTTGTTAAAGATACACCAATGGTCTGATAAAAACTATCCTCTAAGACCTTTCTGCACTAGGAATTTTATAAAAGGAGAGGGACCAATCAGACTTTAAACTTAAAAAAATATTAAACTTAAGGAAACCCCAAATCTACAACCTTTTTATCATTATATTAAGAAGAAATCTCTTCTAGATTCCTTTTCACTATTTTTCTGGCACTTCCATTTTGAACAAGGGAAAGCTTTTTAGGGCTTGTTTTGAGATCCTTTTTTTTAATTGCAGTGGCGTTACAACATCATGGCCTGGTTTTGAACTATTAGTCCTATGTTGTCTTACTTCTACTAGGAAACTTTCTGTACAATTTATATTTTCAAAATATGGATCATGGTCATACTTATCACCTCAAAAACATACTTTTTTTTTTTTTCTCCTTAATTGGAATACCAGATTCTAGGGAGTGTGCTAAAAACTTTTGAGGTTAAGATTTAAGAGTTTTTATTTTATAACCTCCTTTCCAATAATAAAACATTTCCATAATGAATTCAATCTGAATTTGTTTTTCCTTTTTTTATCTCATAAGGAGATGGAAAGACAAATTAATTGATCAGGTTTTACAGAGTGAAAATTTGGAACATCTAAAGCTTCCTGTTCTTTTAGTTTTCTGCATTAATAAACTTGAAGGTGAGCTAGCTAACAAGGTAGCAGCAGTTGTGGTGATTTAAAGTTATGCACCAAATAAGAAAGTTGTGAAGGACTTTTCAAAGCCATCTAGAAACCTACTTCTCAGCTGGATAGATAAAATTATGACAAAGGGAGTTTTTCTACCTAGTTTCTAAAATTCTGTCTCACATGGGGTAATAATCGTGGAATGCTCCACTGCACCATTCATTACTACAAATTCTTAATACTGATAATACTTTATTTCAGTATTTTTGATGCAAATTCCACTATTTAATATCATCAGCTTCTTTTGACAGCTTCTACACAGTGAGAAATCATTTCATGGAATTCTGCTCACTGATGCTTAAGCTCTCTTCTTGAGCTTTTGCAGGTAACATCATTTTTTCAATGTATACAAAATGAAACCAAAACAAGCTTTTTTGGTATTTGCACTGTGTCTGTTTAACTGATGGAATTCATTGACACATCAAATCATGAACTTATATGATTTAATGCAGTCCACAAAGACTATGCTGAGTTATTTCTAAATGATTGAAAGATTCTTGGTTATGATTTGGTGTCTGTATTGTTTCACAGGCCAGGTATATGAAGTCTGTATATATATGAACATCAGTGCTGTAGCAAATGGCATAAACAGGTAACCCTGGTAGAGGAAAAAATGCCGCTCTTCTCCAGGTGATGTAAACATCTGTATGAGCCTTTCATATCTACCTCTTGAGGAGCAGATCCAACTAGCTCTTAAATCAAAATGTAACTAAATCAAGGTATCAGTCAACTCCTACAAGAATCTGTGAATTCCTGCAGTTTTGGCTCCTTTTTATCATAAATAAGGCTGCTGTCATATTTTGCCAAGAAAGTCATAACTTTATGTCCTTAACTTTGCAGGGCTTGGATAATCACCCAAACCTATATTAATTTTCTTCTTTTTGAACTTTCACTATCTAAAGCTGCCTAATTTAACTGCCATAGCTGTCTTTTGCAATCAGTTGTTCCTGTTTTTTGGGTTAATGAAATGTTTTCTGATAGTGGTAATGAACCCCTGCTTTCTAAGAGACAGCGGGGTTAATCAAGAAGGAAAAAAATTTGTTTATGAGATCCAGTAGAAGGGAGTAAGATAGTTGGTACTAGATTTGCTAATACTGTATACATATATATTAGTCTATGTGAGTGTTTAGAACCTCATAGTCAAACCAGAAAAGTTCTAAACTACAGGTTCCCCCAGTAATTTTATTTCCAAATTAGATTGGGATAGTCAGGGAGGAGGTTACCTGTAGTTAGTGGAAGACCACTTTCAGGAAATTTACATTGCAGATAATAAATTCAGTATTTTCACACTGAAATATAGCTTAAGTGGCAGGATAAAGGGAGAATATATTGTTGTGCATTATTCTGTATTAATAATCTGAGAAACATTTTTCATGCCATCACAAATTTACTGATCTGTGATCTGGGACAGACTTTATTCTTATTAGTCTTATTATTTCCAAGCACATAGTGTTTTTATTTGTTTATTGTGTAGAGAGAAATGATTTCAAAATGGAATGGATCTAGAAACAGAACTAAATCCTAACAAAAGATTAAACTATTTACAGGTCCAGAGGCCTTAAGGTATTTGAGGCTAATATAAACAGCATACTGTGAAATAGGAATTTCAGTTTGTGGTAAATCTGTCTGTCCCCAGCAGCTTCAGATAAAATAATTCTATCCTTCTCGAGCACATCAATTTGCTAGTCGGTGGTTCATGTATCAAAGAGCATTCTGTGAAAATATCAATATCATTGGTTAATATAAATGAAATTAATTTTTAAAGCTGGGCTAAAGGTTGACATCTGAAAAATTGCATTACTTTGCCGAAGAGAAATTTCTGTCTTCCAGTGAAATTTCAGGTCATAAGGGCAAGTAATTTTCACAATCTTCAATGGGAACCAGTGAAATATGAACTTCATTGTCACCTAGCCCCAAAGCGATAAGATAAAATGAGCTGATACATCATTTGCTGTGGTTTTATCATCTCCTTCAGTAATTGGAAGAGAAAACATAAGAGTCCTTTACCACCCCCCTCCCCAGTCCCTTCACCACCCACACCCAGGCATAAGCCATTTTGCTCTGATCAATACAAAGGTCACTGAGTATTTATTTATTTATTTATTTAATTTTTTTATGCTGGATAAAACTGTCTAGTGGAACATTAAAGTAATGAATATGTTTAATTGAGTTTGTCACCCATGAAAATGCTGAACAGGATTGTGTAACAGACTGTGCATGCTCACAGGGGGGACTGGATGGGAGGCTGCTGCTGGTTGCCTGTGGATTTCAGCGGCTGATTTTGTAAATATCTGAGATTTAAAGCAAGCACCTTATCTGTTGTTTCTTTGAGAAATCTAAACCAAACCATTAAACAACGGTGATTTATTGAAGAGCATGTTGATATTTAAGATTATTAATAGTGTGATCTAATTCCCTGTTAATTCAGTTATACTTAGACATAGTTAAACAAAGAGCAGAGTAAGACCCTTTCCCTGTGAATCCTGCAGCCAGGAATGAAATAATACTTGGACAGTAGAATCTAAGGATCCTCAGTTGCAAGGCTGAGGTTAAGGTAGAAATCCAGATTTCTTGTGAACTGAGTGTCAGATTTTGTAGCCTGTGAGTGCTGTAATTTTACCTTCCTGAGTAAAAATGACCCGAAATGACCTGGAATGCTGCTAGAATGTATTTATAAATGTTATCTCTCAATTATAATCAAATTAGAATGTAAATTAAATGCTCTGTATTTTTATTCAGTGCTTTGTTGGTTTTTTTCTTTGTCTTACTTGTTTAAAATAAAACAAATGTGCATCAGCTTTTTAAATAAGCTATTTAGCTTTTATTTTACTCATGGCAGTTAAGTTGGCTGGCATATTAAAGTAATATAATTATTCAATTACTGTTTCAGTTCTATAACCCATTTGCAGACTTAATTACTTCTAGCCTATTCACATTTTCAAGATCAATAGTAGTTTTCTCTAAAATAAAATATATGATAGCTGATTGGCTTGCTTGTCAGGTAAAGCAAAATGTTCATTTAGTCTTCAGTAAAATATTACTTTTCTAGCTGAGGAAGCAGCTGAGGTGATGGGGTTTTTTTTAACTCTTGCATAAAGTCTTGTACAATAGACATTGTTGATGATCAACATTCAAGGAGGGTTTTGAAGAGAAGGTAGGATGGAGCATTTGTGTTAAAAACTGTAAAATGACAGAATAGCTTCCAAGTAAATGAGCATTTTAATATTGGGGAATTAGCTGATATATGACTGTAAATTGTGATGAGAGGGCTTATTTATGTATGATGTTAATTTGGGATCAGCACTGTGGTACCTGAGTCTTCATGGAACTCTGATTTCAGAACCTCTTCCAAGTAGAATTTGAAGCCGTTCTTTAGTCACTAATTTCTTGGGGAGTTGCCTGCAGCTGTGCAGTGTCATGGCCATCAGCTGGAGTACAGGTTTAGACTTCATTTCTAATACTTGAAGTAAAAGAAAGGACTTCCTGCAAAGGGGAAAGTAATTTTGATATTGTCATGACGCCTGTTCATCTGGTGTCACCAAAGTCCAATTACAGAACAGTTTGTCTGATGAGATTTTTGGAACTGTAGAACTTTCCGATTGCCTCATTTGTTTATGTGTTTTCAAATGAAATGGTAAACAGTATAAATTGTCTTTTCTCTTGTAAGGTACTGTATCTTGTGAAACAAATGAAATGTGCAATAGATGAAACTTCAATCTGATGTGTTGAATCAACTGAAATTCTGTAAATACTTTCTCACGTGGGGAAGGCAGTACTATTTCTGCGGATTAAATTAGATTATACATTCTCATTAGTCTCTGCTCCACAACTTGTTCTAAAACTAGCAGTGACAAAAGGCAGAAATGAGTTGGTTTTAACCTCAAAATATTGTACAATAGTATGAAGAAGATAGTTGTTCTTAAATTCTGAAGTGGAATTCTGTGTTGGGTGGCATATGGGTGAAAACAGGCAAATGCAAAAATAATTTTTGAAAGTTACAATTCTGATGTCAGAAGTTATTTAAAAAAACATAAAATTAAAAATTTTGTTCACCTGAATAAAAATGCTGAGTTTAATTTGAAGAACGAATCAGTTTCTGCAGCTAGGAGTTTCTAATACTATTTTCTGGGGAGTAAAAGGTTGCGCTGGATTTTGATGAGGAACACTTAGCAATACACATGAAAGAAATGTGTTTGTCTTCTGGACCTTTCATCTGCTCTAGGTGGAGTGATGGGCGGGAGCGGGGGCAATGCTGCGGTTCCCATGGCAACTGGTTCACTGGCGGGCTAGGCCTCTGTCTAGGGTGCTGTCAGAGCGCCCGGAGTTTCAGAGAGCAGTGTCCCAAGGAAGATCTGCTCCAGCCTAATCCAGTTTTAATTGAACTCCAGAGACTTTGAAGTGAGGCCGCAGAGCAGGCAGACCCTGCTCCAGCCCGCGATGAAGGCCACGCTCGGCCCGGCCTCAGCTGCTTGCGTCTCCTGATCGCTTTTGTTAATGAGCGCTTTGGAGAATGGTTGCAGCGGTGGCTGGAGGTGTTTCTGTTCCAGTTCCTGCTGTAAATCGTCTCCGACTGAACTCAGTAACTTCATTGTGGCTCTACGAGGTGCACAGTGCAAGCCACCTCTGCTCTTTTCAAGTTGGTGCTTTTCCTTCAGTTTTGAGGAGGCTGCAGGCAGCAAGCTCCGGACCTCGTGCAGGGTTCCCACTCTCACAGAAAATGCTCGCTTCACAGGGTAAAAGTAATAATTATTTAGTGTGCTGGTTTTATCACAGTATCCACACAGTAAGTGTTTGAATTTGCCATGCACCGAGTGACAGGGACAAGCAGGCTGTGGGGTTTGAATTGTTGCAGAAAAGTGGAGGTTACCACATTGCTGTTTGTCTCAAAAAAAAAAATAAAAAAAAATCATTGCAGTTAGAAGCTCCAATTTCAAGATCATAAGATGGATGAATACCAGGAAAAAGTACTAAGAGATATCTGTGCACAAGCACTGCAACTTTTTCTCCTGTATTACCTGTTTTGATGTAGTATTCTTAGAGTATATTTATATGCATGTGACAAAAGCCAATCGCAGTGGTTCTGCATAGCACCAGAGAATTATACAAATCTGCCAATTAGTGTGGATGGGTTATGAGTGTGCTATGGGAGGTGTCAGCGTGGCCCAAGTCTGTTAGTTCCCCAGTTCCAGAAATGTTCAGCAACCACTGACAATCTCTGGTCCTTTCATTACAATTCTAGAATTTTGTACTGGAATAATTGCACAGTTTTTTCCTTCTCTTTCTATGTTGTGTGTGTGTGTGTGTGTTTGCTGGGAGAGAAGTTGACTCTGGCACTTGTATTGAGGTGAAGAAGAGGGATTAAGTAAAAAGAAAGAAGGTGTGGGAGATGATTTGCTTTGTACGTTCTGATCCGTGCTATCAGCTTTTGGTTTGCCAGTCTTGTTTGTTTTCGATTCACAAAACTGTACAATATTTTGTGCTGTATTGCGTAGTTCTTTTATAGTGGTGCATCTGCTTTCTGTGCTACTAAAATGCAGATTTTATTTGTCAATATATGCTACATGCCAGACAAAATCCTCCTTTGTTAAAAACCTGTAAACAAACAGTTGCTTTCATTAACAGTCTTTGTTATGTTAAGGACTTGAATTTCACTTTTTTGTTTTTATACACAATATATTGCTCATGTAAAATTGTGGTAAGAGTGATGTTAACAAGGATTGCATCTGAGTCTCCTTTTCTATAATGGGTTTCTATTAAGTGTTTTTGTGTTTGCTTAAATTGACAAATCTCAGATTTTCCTTTTCCTATAATTTTTTAATCTGAGATAGAGAAGTGTCCAGTCTCTCTGTCCCTTAACACTTACATAATTAAGCTTTGAAATGAAAAGGAAAAAGTGAAGCAACAAAGAAACAAAGTGGCTGAGGACTGAAAATGGGATTAGTTTGAATTGTGAAGGCAGACTAAGCATCTGTGTCTGTCAGATGGGATGACAGGAATTGTAACAAGTTACTTTGACAGCCGCTTACTCCATAGAGAGATTATGCTGAGTTCATTTGCAGGTTTGTGTTTAACCTTAGCTGACAAAATGATACTTAACCTCTTATACAGCCAACCTTTCTAGTTCCAGAATTAATGAATGCTGCCTTAACGATAAACCTAAGGAACATTTTTTTCTTTAAAGACATTTTTTCTCGCTTATTTGTTACAGGCCTGTTATTACAATGCTGAAGGGAGTACAGATACATCTAATGCTACCAGATATACATTTCAGAATGTGGTTTTATGCTTTGCTGAAGTGCTGAACATTTAATAATGTTTTTGAAACTCTGGAACTGTTATGAAAAATAGACATTTGTCTTCAAAGAAAAAAATGCAAGCGTTTAAAATATTTGACATGAGTAGTTGAATTCAGGAGTACAAAAAAATGCATTAGAGATTCATACCATGGTTTGAAGTTCGAGCATATTTTAATTTTGCTGAAGGTTTTGCATGTAATTGGTAGAATCCATGTTTGTGGGTCAAAGAGTTTCTCTTTTGCAAGGTATTACCTGTCCAGCTAACATATTTAAAACATCCTCTCTGTCTGTTCCTTCTAGATTCTGGCATATACAGAAGGACTCCATGGAAAATGGCTCTTCTCAGAGATTCGATCTATCTTTTCTCGACGTTACCTCTTGCAAAATACAGCACTGGAGATATTCATGGCAAATAGAGGTACAGAGAGCTTAAAGAAATGACAAGTGTGGATGTTGGGACATGTGCATTCTGTTTGGATGTTTAGTCACATCTGTTCTGACATGGATTTGTGTAGATAGAAAAAGGGCTTGGATTAAATGTATCAGTATTTAAGTTAGTAGTTTTTTCTAATTTGGTTTCTCCTTCCAGTTTTTTTTTTCATTGATAAATTATGATCAAGCATGAAAAATGTGCACTATCAATGCCTCACTTTCATTCATATCCACATGTTTATTTGGCATTCTCTGAGGACTCCTGCTCAAGACAGTCCTACCTCTGATCTGTTATGCTTGAAGGATTTTTTGTGTCCCCTTGGAAGGTTGATAGTTGTTAGCTGCGGAACAACAGAATGAAATAATTTCACTATTGGATTAGACCAGTGACTGCTATGCCTTCATGCTTTATTCAAATTGTAGAACATTGTTTTGGTAATGTTATTGTCCAACAGAATATTAATCATATACAGAAACACTTGTTGTACTCCCTGAAGTAATAAATGGCCACTGGTGATACCATAATTAGATTGTTATTTAGATATTTAGGTTGCTGTTTCATAAGTGTTATTCACATGTTTCAGACAAAATAGGACGATAGTATTTTGAAGACTATTTCTAGAAAAGGCCTAGAAAGTAAATTAGTAAATGTGTGATCAGTTAATACATACATTTTTTAATTAGTTCTAGACAGTCAATCTGTGTATATAGGTTTAATTTCTGTCATAAAGGAAAAAAAATGTAGACCTTGTAAGATGTGCAACAGTGAATTTCATTTTTCTGTTGAAATTCCTATTAGTGATATATAAAAGGTGTCCTGGAAATAAAAAAAAAAAAAATCTACAGCAACCTGAAGGAAACTTGTCTGATCTGTTAAACACCTGAGCTTAGGGTTGCATTGTGTTGATTGCAAAAGCCTAAAATGTTTAAAATCATGCTGTATTTCAACTTTTGTACTTACAGTGGGTGTCATGTTCAACTTCCCTGACCAAGCAACAGTAAAGAAAGTGGTTAACTGTCTCCCTCGGGTTGGTATTGGTACCATCTTTGGATTACCCCAGACCAGGTATTTTACAATTTGAGTTAATTTTATTACTTTGAAGAGTTCTTTTTTTTTCATCAATCCAGCCCCCATGGTTTGAAGCGTTTGTACCTACTAGTTTACAGAACATGGAGCAGGAAGCCCTTAGGGCGTATCTTGATTGTTGTTACTTTAAATTTTCATTTTTAATAGATTTCTGTACATAGAAATTGGATTAAAATAGCTTGGGATGTTTTCTGTTGTGTTTTGAAGTTTTTTTATGGAGTCCAGAAAAAAAAAATCTCTTAGATTGCAATTATAGCCACTCTGTAAGAATGTCAGGATTTCTATTTACAGAAACAAATGATGTGTGAAAAACTCTAAATGTACATTGAAGACGCATTTGCTCAGTTTTTCACATCCATTTGTACTGATCAATTTGTTTGCAACATAATGGAGGTTATTAAAAAATATGAGTTACAGTTTCCTTGAATTGTTTACCAATACCTGTAAAGATTTTTTAACTAAAACTACATGTATATTTTTTTTTCTTCCCTAAATGATGTGGGTTTGGTATTACAGATGTTTTTGTTATGAACAAAACAGTCTGGGGAATTTTATGATAAACTCTTCTCTGTTTGATTTATCACTCCAAGGAATGACTTTACAGTCTTCTTTCACAAACATTAGGAAATCTGGCATCAAATTCTAAAAGTTTGAGTTATTTATGACTAACTCCCCAACACTGCCCAGAATTTAGATCTCAAGAGTATGGACTTCATAATGAAATTCTATCATCTTATCATTGTTTTCCTTTGTTCTTAAGGGATTTAAAAAAACCTCTCCTTAAAGATGACTTTATTCATATGTGAAATTCTAAAAGTATTGTAATTTTCTTATTTAATGATATTCCATTTCTAAATCTCCAGTAACATATTTCTGTAATACATCAAGCCATCATGGAGCAGCTGAATTTACACAGCTGTAAAGGTTTCTGTTGGAAATTTTTCAAATCTTGACATATCCAGCTGTCTGATGCTTTAATTCTTTTTATTCTTATTAGATTATAAAACTTTAAAAATGAACTTCAAGTATCCAAGTGGCAGTTTGATCTCTAGAGAAATCTAGCATAGGCCTGGTAGAAAAAATATTTACTACTGCCACTGAAAATCAGATATGTAAAAGAAGACCCATCAGGTTTTTTTATTTTTTTCTAATTTTCTTTGTTTTCAGGCGCATTTCTTTGGCTAGTCCACGACAGATCTTCAAAGCTTCCAACATGACCCAGCGGTGGCAACACCGAGAGATTTCCAACTTTGAATACTTGATGTTTCTAAACACTATAGCAGGTATTGCTAATTACTATACATCCAAATTACTGTAATTACACAGAAAAGGAGTTAATAACAGTCTCAGCAGCCATGGGGCACAACTAGATTTTTGCTCTTCTAATGAGTAATTTTTTTCTATATATGATTGTGTCCTGAAGAACTTCACAAAAATGCTCCTAAATTTACTTTATTTGTAATTATGTTTATGTAGGACTAGAGGGGTACTCATAACACTGCACTTAAAATCAGAATATCATGACTGTTGTGGGCAGGCAGGAACTATATAGACTCTCAGCTATTTAGGAAAGCCTCAGGAATAGAAACTGGTTTATCTTCAGTATTCTAAGTTTTAATTTTCATAAGTATTGTCCTCTCTAAATATCACAGATGCAACAAGTTCTCTGTAGGGCGGGGAAATCTCAGCCAGGGAGCAGGATACTCTTGGAGCCAATAAATACCACTGTTACAGGATGCATGATTGGTCTCAAAAAAGGGTGCAATGCCTGGATTGCCAGTGTTGCTGTTCTAGGACACCATTAATCCAAACCCAACAATATTTTGTATCCACGTATTTTTATCCTAACCACTCGTTCTGTAAATGCTAGGCTGTATTTTGTTTAGCCTATCTTACCCCATCAGCTTCTAACCAGCTGAGCTTCAGTTTGCTAAGTGGAGGCTGACTGTTGGGTCTCATGACATCCCTTTTATTTTCCAACTTATTCTGTCCTCTGAGCAACTTAGAAAATTTCTCAATTTTCAGCTGTTTTCTGTGGTATTGACAGTGGTGAAAGGTCTGTTAATTCCCTTTCAGGCTTGGCTCTTGCTAACACGATTGATATAACAAATGCCTGTGCTTGCACTAATTGCATTTTATACAAATGGTCAGTTTTGGTGCTTTCTGTAATCAGTCATCAAGTCAGAGGTGCCAGGATGCTGGCAGATTTTTAAAAGTAGGGGTCGATCTGCTTGCCTTGTTACTGCTCAAGCTGAATGAGGCACATCATGGCACTGTCTGCTGTGTCTCTAATGAATTACCCTTTTCAGCTTTAATATATTATTGAGATAATAAATTATATTCTTATCTGCTTGGTGTTTGGGGTTAAAAGAAGCAAAGAGATAATGTTATAGAAAGAGGGAAAGTTGAGTGTCCCATGATAGGGAGTTAAAAGAAAGATAGTTACCCCAGTGTCATGTAAGTAGCCTTAATCCTCAGTAAGAGATAATGTGCAATACACTGAGTCTACCATTTAAAAATTCTGCAAACCAGGATGGAAAAATACTGGGTGGTGTAAGAAAACTGGAAGAAAAAAAACTTTGGTGGAGGTTTAGAAAATGTTTGACAACCTTACAGACTGGATTGTAAAATAATATTCTTGGGGAAGAGGTTAAAGCCTGTCTCTGGAGACTTTTAAGACCCAAGCTGAACAAAACGTCAAAAACATGCTGATTGAAGATGATATGAATGAATGAGTCTCTGCAACAATATAATAAAAAGAGACAGGATCCATGTAAAAACTCCATTTTAAACTTAGAAACCAGGCTTTGGGGGGTGTATGTGTATGTGGTGTATGTTTATTCTAATTGAATATTTTGGTTTAATGGAAGAAGTATATTATTTCCATCTTAGATACATGAAGATGTACACATCAGTCCATATCCAGACCAAATTTTCTGTCCTGGTAAATGTTGGCATATCCATAGAGGGACAATGGGCAAGGATGAATTCCCCTCAAAGTGAATTCTCTAGATGAAGCAGTTATTAATTGAAAAATTCTCCAGTCTAAATTCCTGAGCTACTTCATTCTTCTTTCACATATTATATTTAAGACAATATGTTAAAAGAATGCTTTAATTTTTAGTATCAACAAAAATCATTGACCCTCCATTTTTTGAGGTGTTTCACCTTAAGGAAATGGAAGACAAGATGATGTGAACAAGGAAAGGAGAAATGCATAGGAAATGAGTGAATTTAACTGTCAATCTTACTGTATGCAAAAGAGTTTACAATTAAAAGTGAAATGGGCGGAAATGTTTTAGATTAATACTAGCATATTGTCAAGTTTTCCATAATCCTTTCAATAAAGCAGAGTAGAATGTTGAAATGATAACAGATCTGAAATAAACTGCAGTTCTTTCAAACAGCTCATAAAGTTATATTGTTGTATCTTTAGAGATTTATATTTTAGTTAAATATATCTCTTTATTCACAGTGGGGGATTTTTTGTTGTTTTTCAGGTCGAACCTACAATGATTTGAATCAGTACCCTGTCTTCCCTTGGGTTATCACCAACTATGAGTCAGAGGAGTTGGACCTTACACTTCCTAGCAACTTCAGGGATTTGTCAAAGGTATTTGTCATCAAATATACCTTTATATTTTTCTCGTAGTAGTTTGCAGTCTTGTAAACATTTTCTGCTATGTTTAATACATTGTTACCTGCATGACCATTAACCGTGTTTCATTTCTTCCTATGTATACTGATAATAGGAATCAGATTGTGTAAAAATGAATTATTAATGTATTCTTGTTGCTTCTGATTGTATCAACCTAATACTTGTTGTTGGAAGGTGCTTCTAATGGGAACATGGACATTACATTTAATTTCAAATTTTAATGAAGTTAGAATTGCTGAGGCTGTTAAAGATTAAAAATTAACCTTTTTCTCTTTGTTTTTTTTCTGATGAGAATTGTGCTTTTTTCTTAGTTGCAAACCCTGTGATACCATTATATTTTGGGTACTTTTAAATCACTGCCCATATTTCAATGAGTAAACTTTATTTTATCACTTGTTCTGTGTACTCCTTCAGGTATGCTGGAGTAATGCAGCTGTCCTTTGTCAGACAGACATTGGCAGGTTTGAACAACTTTTCCAAACAATTCCTTTCTGGCAGAGTAGCCTTGTGGGTTTTTTCAACAGTCCCCGCACCATTTGCAGATTCGATATACAGCCTGTTTATAGAACGTGATTATTCTCTTGCAATGCCTTCCCAGAAAAGACTATTTCATTTTACAAAGTAGAAGTATCTCTCATTTTCTCTACAAAGACTTGGTGCACTGATCAGCAAGCAGGATCTTTTTCTAAAAGGTATCTTTTATGGGATATGATTGGCACATGGAGCAATATAGCTAATTAGTAGAAAAGGTAAGGAGAGTATTTTAATGATAGCTTTTTTTTTTTTTTAAGTCTCATAGAAATTGGTAATTTGCTACTAAAAAAATCCCCATGGAAATATGGCAGCTTTAAAAGTTTTTGCTTTTAAAAACTTTAAAAAGTTTGCAGTTGATTAAACTAAACACAGGTTTGTGAAAAGGTTTTATTACTGATTTAGTATTTTAACGTTAAAAAAGGTACCGTATAGTCAGCAAATATTTAGACAAATAAACACACACATATTTATACATGTAAGTATACACATACATACATACATACATACATACATACATACATATATATATATATATATTTGAAGACTGTACCATACCTTTTGAATGTGTATATGTACATGTTTAAAGCCAAAGCAGAAATTCTGAGGTACTATTGTTGTAACTTTTCCTGATAGTATTACTTAATGTGAATAAAGTCATTAACTCTAAGGTTTCTTAGAATGTCTGGGTGACGCAGATCTACATTCGTGGGTAAACCTGCACATATTTTGTATTTTAACAGATCTTTAAAAGGTAAACATTTATTTATTTTAAAATAGTTTTTCCTTTGTGGAATTCAATAAATGCTATTTAATAATTCCCTGGCCAGAAAGTATCTGAAGGTAGTTTACAGCTAAAAATATCTATCATCAAGCCAAATTATTAGTGTGAATTGCACTTAAATCAACATTGAAAGCTTAAGGTGACATCAGTCCTGTGTAGTTTGAATTAGTACATAAATTAAATGTACTAATCATTAATAAATTCCTTGGTGATGACATGATTTTTGCAATCTCATTTTCCATTAACTTTTTTAAAGTGATGCTTCTGCTTAGGTCATGTCATTGCTGAAATAATTGAAGACAAGCAAAAGGATTCTCCAGGTGCTGTACTTCTGAGGGGCCTCCTTTTAATTATATTTTCATTCATAAAGAATCAATTCAATCAACATTGTAGTCCTGGTTTTTCTTCCTCCCTGAAAGAGAACAGTTTTTCTGAATTTTAGGTTAAGTATGGCACTTAGCTCCATTTGAGAGATTGGAGAGCGAACCTGCTCTATTTCTATGTGGTTTTTTATTAGCATTGACTGGTTGTATGGATTTCTCTGTTCATGAAAGTAGTCTTTGAAGAGGATTGCTAAGAGTGCTTTCAATTCTGAGGGAATCTTTCCATTGCTGGTGCTGAGGGAGGACATTACTTAGATTGCATCTCTATCTACATTCAACCTTCTCAAGTATTTGCTGGAAAACTGGGAAATTTTAACAGCACATAATTATTGCACGTATATATATACATACATATATATATACATATATATATATATATATATATCTTCACAATGAGAGTCTTTATGCCATACCTATTTCAATTAAAGCAGTGCAAGTTCATGTTTTGGTTACTGTTTTAGCAGTTCTAGCAGTATCAACTCCATGTCGCTTAAAGGTTAAAGTTTGTGTCAGATGATGAATTTGTGACAAGTATCTGGAAGACCTTGTTAATATTCTACTATGAAAATTTTGGGATGTCGTGTGTATTGTGATATTTTCATTGTAGCACTGTTATCTTGGGGATAATGCTTCCAAATATGTGCTAATTATGTATTGTAGCATGTCAATGCTATTGCACTGCTAAAGGTTTTTTAAATATCTAAAGATATTTCACTTAAATGCTACATGGTTTTAACAGGCATTTATTTCCTTTCCTTATGCATGCCCAGAAAGTCATCACAGTTTAGTGCTCCCTGTGTGTAAAAAAAAGGAAAACTTTGATCTGGCAGAAGGGAAGTCAGGTCAAATTTTTTTTTTTTTTTTTTTTTGTGCCTAAGACATTTACGGATTTACTTTTAAAAATTATTTAGAAATTACAAGTTTCAAAACTAAGTAACAGGTTTTTTTAATGTGTCAGCTAGAAGTCCATGGTTAGTACACATTTAAAGAACTGCAGAATGCAAGTTAAACCAACACTTTATTTAAGCAGCTTCTTACAGCGCTGTTTTGAGCATCAGTCACACAATGATAAACCAAAGCAATTGAAATGGATTGTGGTTAATATTGCTGTCAGCCTGACGAACACTCCTGACAAATGCCAGGAGTGCACTGCCAGTCTGTTACCCTGCTTTGACTCAAGTGTTTATTCCTTAAGAGCTGACTATGGTTTGGAATGAGTATTACATATTATATTTATAGCAGTATATATTTTATTTATACAACAGGCACAGTTTCCCACCAGAACTTGTGGCTTTTTTTGCATACTTATGTTATTCATAACCACATTCTTTTCCTTATTCAGTGGAAGCAATAAATTGCATTGTATTTCTTGGGTAAGGAAAGAAAATAGAAGTAAAAATACATGGCAAGTACTGAGATATGGAAGCATGAGTTTATACTCTCAAAAGTTTGTTACAAGATCTTGCTGTATGCAAGGAGCTGTTGATAATTTTCCTTTTGTAAGGCACAACATTTGTGGAAGATCATAAACTGACACTACTGGAATAAGAAATTTATGCTACTCTTAAATCTTCTTTTCTCTGCACTATAGCTACATGTGTACATAATAATATTTTTATTCATATTTTTATCTATTCCATGCAATATTTGCTAAATCATCATCAGTTTTATAGAGGCTGTTATGTATGTAATGGCTTCTTTTCCAGTCGAGTGTACAAAAGCAACAAATAGCTCTCACCTTCAGTGAAGTGAGGTGTTTAATTGGTATGTGGGAGCCACTAATATAAAACACACCTTGACAGAGGAGAAGTAATAGATTTATTTTACTATGAAAAATTAGAGTAGTTTTGTTGTTCTGATGTCAGCTTCGCTCTTGAGTGTTCTTCAGCGTGCCAGCCTGAATTCTGTTGCAGGGTGCCCATTTCAGGAGCAAAAATGTACTTCATATAAAACTTGTGCTTCATATTTTTCCTTGTGTGGAAGCAGATTGGGATAGGCATGAAATTTGCTTAGTTATTTGCCTTTTGGCAAAGAGATAGAAACTAAAAAAGGGTTTCATGTGAACCTTATTAGAGTTTTGCAAATTTTTAAAAGAAATCTTTTTGTCTAGAAAGGCATCAAAACCTGTACAGATATTCTGTGAATCAAGTGCTTTCATGTAGGAAACGCAAATTACGTTTTATGCAGCTCATGCTGAGTACACACAAAAGGAGTGTGGGTGAAACTGATAAATTCACCAGGACTCAGTGTCCTTCTAAGATAAAGCATGTTCAAAATTTGGACATGAAGGGAAGATGAGAGGAACAGTGTGAGAAGTAAAAGAGTGGGTGCAATGGCAGTGACTTATTTTGACAGTCAATTACATCTGGAATTTTGGCGCTAAAACTTTTGAGACTTGGCACTGCTGGGCTCAGCCACCTGTCTTGGCTGATTGTCACTGGTATTTCAGGTAGGAAATTTGTCATCTGTATCTGTGACAAAAAATACCTCTTAGTTAAAAAGTATTCAAAAGTCAGACAGGATAACCTCATCAGGAAGGTACAAATATTTTTCTTTTCAGGGTGCTCCATGAGAATCCCTGCTTAAAACTGGACATTACCAGAAACAAAATATTTCAACATTTGTATTGGGATCCATAGTTTATACGAGAATGTCCATTAAATTTTCTAGAATTTTGGATATCTCAAGAAACAGTGTTAGAGGTATTAAGCCCAGCCTGAATGGTACCTGGGATATCAGTGATATCTGATAAGGACGCACATTTTTTATTATTCATTTTGTGTTCTGTTACGGATTTTGATATTTTTAGTATCAAGTATATTTATCAGATCCTCTCCATTTTCACACAAGAAGTTTTCATGCTTTTTTTGTGAAGTGCAAGGTACTTCTTGGAGTAAAGGAGCACTTCATCCTCTCTAAAATGTGGATTGACTGATCTAAAAATTTAACATGACCGCATTGGGAGAAACTTTTAGGAGAAGGGAAGCATACAAACAGAAAGTACTCTGAGCAGAACCTTTGTAGTGTTGGTTCCATTTAGGAAACCATAAAAGAGCAAAATCTAGCTGGGAGAATGAAGACCGTCTTTTCCTGATCTGGTTTCTTTGCATACACAGAGAGCTGAAAAGGGAAGGTGGGAAGAGAATTGTGAAGACTGTCTTTGAAGGAAGCTGTGCAAGATTATTAAGTTCATATCCCATGAGAGTGCTAGAACTTTAGGACTATTATGGGCTTTCTTTGTTTAGGTTGGATAATCTGTTTTTTAATTAGAAACAGTACAAACTAAAGTCTATTATATTCCCTTGAAAGTTTTGACTTAATAACAACTTTTTTTTCCCAGTTCTAAGTGGGGAAAAGTGATTTTGTCAAACTCTGGAATGCCGGTGACGCTCAGACAGATGCCGTCATGGATGAGCGATGAAACGGGTCGATTATCCTTTCTGACAGCTGAGTCAATGTGTTGTATCATTTCCGGAGGCACACTTGCCAAAACTGGGAGACAAAGCTGCGCAGGGCCCCGTGGGTTTGTGGCTGATGTGCCCCAGCCCTCTGTCTGCAGCCCGTGTCTGCAGCACCACGGCCAGGGACCCTCCCAGAGCGAGCCTCGTCCCCGCCCGTCTCGGCGCCTGGCGTTCAGCACCACGGACAGGGACACCCCCAGACCATTCCGGAGAGAAACGCAGGGACGCAGCTGCGAGGAAGACCGATTTGTTTAAATTAAGTAGCTATTGGGTTGTTAAGGCCGACTTAGATATGGTCCTTAGAGACACTCGACTGTGGATTTTTGGATTTTAGTGTCAATTTCTTGTTTTGCTTTAGAGACAGAGATTGAGTTGATATGTTGATTTGAGCTTCATGCAGCATCTATCTCAGGATCTTTTTTTGTAATAAACATGTGATTTCCATAGTGGTCTGTTTCTCCACAACTCCTGTAGGGACCTGCTGAGGCTGAAACTTGACCCAAATATATTTCTGAGATGATTTATCAGAACATACTTTCTGAAATCCTACACTTCGTGCAGATAGATTTAAAAAAAAATTCTGGTAATTCTGGTTGCTCTATGACAGTGTCATAACCATCCTTTTATAGTATCACCTTTGGAGCTTTTTCCTTGTCTTTAGTTGGTTATTCTCCGTGTCATACCACCTCCTTTAAAGAATATTACAAGTGGATGATAGAATGCTTCTCACTGCCATTCTTACTTCTTTTTCCATGTTCTCTTCTCTTCTCTTCCCACCAGAGCCTTATCTTCTGAAGTCATAAGAAACATACTATTTGTACTTCAGATGCGTATATCAGTTTCTAGGATCACTTAGCTGTCTTCAAGCAATCTTTTAAATTAAAAAAAAAAATTATTTAAGTATTAGGGCAAAAGTCATGTTTACAGGATCAAAAAGAATAATTTTTGGTAATAAGCCTAATAATCTTTATCTTGCTTTGCCTCAAGGAGGAGTATTGTTTGGAAGGTAGAAATTCCCAAAGATACCAAAAACTGTGGCTGAAAATTAACCGTGGATGTTCAAAGTTATATTCCAAGCTCTTATCTGCTGTTATTGTCCATCTTGCTTGTCCATCATGTTTTAGGTGCCATGGACATATGCTGTCTTTCAATTGGAAATGAACTGAGGAAGGTTAATGACCTTTTAAATGATCACAAGAAACCATGAAGCACATGTCTGATCATAAAATCTACTAGAAATGAAAATAAACTAATTTCACACACATGTCTTGGACCACAGACATTCTAAATGAATGTCATGTCAATGTCATCCTAATTTAAAGTGAAAGTTATTATCTTGCTACAGTCTCTCTTCCTTTTTATATTCATACATTTGAACTCTGTAGATTATGGATGCTACAGCACACATCTGTGTAACTCAGATTTCTGAACAAGCACAATGGTGGCCAAGTTAAAAATTGCACTCATGTGGGAAATGAATACGGGATTTTTCTCACCTAACTGGAGCTGTCTAAAACTGAGTTGGTCAAACTCCTAGGAGCAGGAGGCCTCTTGGGGTCAAAAAACAGTCCAGGTTTAAAAATAATGGTCAGAAAATGAGATCATGCTAAAATAATGATAATCTTTGTTAAAGGAGGAGTTTAAGGTAGTTCTCAAGCTGTGGACTTTAATGCACGCATCAGCTCATCTTTCTAAAACTCAAACATCAGCAGATAAAAATGTAGATCAAATGGGGGAAGTCAATACAAAAAATTACTAAGAAAAGATGGTATGATCCTAAAAGCTTGAGGTGGATAGTTTAACAAGATTAATAAAATAATTCAGATATCATATCCAGCCAGTCACTTGAAGCTGCCTCAGAATCAGAAACACAAAGTTTGTTTCCAAAGTAGGGTGGTCACTAACATTCCAGAAGTTTGTTTGGTACTTTATACTGTTCAGCACAGATGCTAATCTGAAAAAGAGTGTGAAAAGGGAGCTGATAAAACTTTCTGACAATGCTCATCTGTTGATGGTATTGAAGGTGATGGCTGACTAATCAGGAGATCTTATGAAACAGGGAATAAGATGATGGATGAATTCGCCTTAGGAGCAAAGCAATGCATGTGTGAAACAAGATACATTGCTGGGCTCTTAGCTGACTATTTGTATTCAGGATTGATATAATCTGATTGGAATAGTTTTATGAAACAGGAATGATTAAAATAAAAAGTTCCTTATACATTCCCAAGTACCCTTTTTAAGCTTTCTGCTGCTCCTTTTCTTGGGCTTGGTGCTTGCATATGATACAGAATAATATATATTTTGTGTGCCCTGACAGAAATCTGCAAAAAATGCGAGTTTGTATCAGTTTTTGGCTTGAGGTCCTGTGTTCTTAGTACAAACAAGAAGGATTATGTTTTTAGTTCTGATTGTCTTATGTGGATCTGCTGTTAGTTACAATGGCTGCTGTTTTCTGTGGCTTATATGATGTGTTGGCAGAGGAACATGGTCTGTAAAAGGAGGGCAAACAGAGAATGTTTTCATTTCCCACTATGACTCAAATGTATGTGGCTTCTCATTTAATCCTGTTCCTCAAAATCCATAAAAGGATTTTTTGTTTGCTTGTTTGTGTTTTAAGCGAGTGAATAACAGAGCAGGGTTTTCTTTCAGTTGACAGATTAGATCATGGAGAGTGCATGCAAATGTTTGCTTTTGGCTGGCAGGGTTATTTTCTGAGTAAGTCCATACCATCCTCACTGCCTGCAAGCACCTTGATTTCCCTCATGATTCCCAGGGACATCCAGGTTCCTTTCTCCCTGGAAAGGAAATCTCTTGGAAATGTATAACACATTACAACTGTCTTCAGTTTGGCTTCCCAGCAGTATTAAGGTGTAATACCTCAGGTACCAAGTGTGTTTCATTCAGTTGTGCTGAACAATTTATTAAACCTTACTGTGCTTCATTAGTGTGTCCTTAATTAGTTTGCAGTTCAGCAGTGCATTGTTTTGCAATCTGCTACAGGTGGTTGGAATAGCATTTGTTGGTACTATTGTGGGTACTGTGTAGGCATGGAGAGTTTTCTTTTAAATTCAAATTCCTCTAAGATTTTAGGTGACCTGAGGCGTATCCTGTCACTGACACATTGCTAAAACATCACTAATATTGTGTAAGAAGGTTTTGTTTGTTTTTATTTTTGCTTAACCTTAGCTTATGACCCAAATTTTTTAACTGTGAACTTTGGAAATCTTCTGTCGTTTGAAGCATTAAGTATTATTTATATTGACATATTCAGACATTCTAGTTATTAGACCATCTTTAGATCAGTTTTTCCTGACTGTTCCTGCTGTCTCAAAGGAATATGCATGCTCTAAAAAACATCTGAAATATAAACCATATGTAAAAATAATTTTCATTCGCATGCACATGACCATTTTTTGCTTATGCTCCAGCCCTTTATTGAATTCTCAGTTTCATGAGACTAGAAATTGGAGTATTTAAAAGTCTTTAAAGCAGACTGTGATGATGTGTTTATATCAAAACAGGTACATAACACTCACTAATAGTCATAATTATTGCAGTTTCAACATTGTGTATACAAAAAGTGTTCAACTATGGAATTCCTTATTTCACTAAGAAAGCATGTGAAATTCAAGTAGCTGCTTGTGTTCTTAAGTGACTAAAATATGATTCACAATTAATAATTAAAAAATAACATATCAGTTCAGAATTACTGTGCATCACTGAAATGCTAACTGGGGAAGAATAAAAAGGTTCTTTCAAGTTCTGTCCCTTTGGCTTCAGATAAATTTTGATGTATCCAAATTCATAATTCCCCCCCAGCCTAGTCTTTGATGTAGGTTTTGGGGGGCATCTGCTGTGAGACCAGTGGGGTTTTTGAATGAATTGGTAAGTACAGTTTCTCTCCTTGATAAATAGTTTCGATTTTTTAAATCTTACAGCTCAAGGACACTTTGAGTGATCAATGAGGGCAGTTCAAACAGTTCAGCAGATAATTGTGTTTGTTGTTTTCTTTGGGAAATGATTCTTTAATGAATTTGAGTTAGATATTTATTAAAGGTAAGATGCCCTCTAAAGAAGATGGGACCTAATTTTTGAGAAAAACATAGCCAGTTGTTTGAGAGGAAGAATGGTGAGGCCTAGCAGTGAGAGAGAATAGGTTGAGAGGGGAGAATAGCATTTTGGCTGTTCTCAAACCCAAAAATGACAGAGAGTAATGAACTACACTGTATGAGTTTATTCCCAGATATTTCCCAGCTGACCTAAGTGAGTAAAGTTTGGGTTTAGTTAAACCCTTGCATCTTGTCTTTGTATCTCTGTTTGGGAAAAAGCAGTTTTACTCAGTGATCAGGACATCCTACTGACAATAATACAAGTATTGGCTAGTTCAGTCAGTTTTGTGTTGGTGATACATAAAGTAACTGAACAAGGTTTGAGTGCAGCAGAGTTTCCAGCAGTTGACATGTTTATGGAGAAAACCAACCCTGAAACACTGAACACATTTCAGTTTCCTGAATGTTAGAGTACATTGGTAAGTGGGCAAGCAGAGAAATCTTAATGGTGGAAGAAATGCCTTGAAATGGAAGACCTGAAGAGCTCCACTTGTTATGTTTATTAAAAAGTCTAATTATAGTCTGTAAATATCTTTAAATTCAGAATATACTGGGTAAGTAGAGACTCTGTGATATGTCAGAGAGAAGCTTAGTAAGATCTCTTTGATAACACACCAGTAAATTCATAACCAAACTGAAATACATACAATTTTTAGAATGAGGGTAAGAATTATCAGAACAAAAAGCTTCCAAGGAAAGTAGCATATTGTCCACGCACTCAGGAGTCAGATGCCTTTCAGGAAAGCAGCTTGGCCAAATACAGCTTGTGCAGTAATCAAGTATAAATAGTTGAACTAAAAATCATGTAGTGCAAAGGCATTTAACCTCTTGTCACGCAAGCTCAGGGCTAGATGAGATGACCTAAGGGTCCTCCTGGTCCTTTAGGCCCAATATGAAGAATGTCAGTAATGAAAACCAGATAGTCATCTTGAAAATAAGATGTATGAGAAACAAACATCATACTTGGCAAGAATGCTACCAAACATGATTCAATAATACAGACAATTGTATTCACAGGAATACAAATTACCTGGTTGTATGTAAGAAAACAGTGTAAGAAATCACAAGGAAAAGCACTTTTTCTTTTTTTTCCCTTATTTTTTATTTTGTTTTTTTTTTAAAAAATTTCTTTCCTTTTTTTGTAGTTTTCATAACTTTCAATAGAAGTTGTGAAGTATTTGGAGCAACACTATTTAAAATATGAAAGCACATTAGAATAGGAATAAAAAGCACCTCTTACCTCCTTAAATGTAGGAGTATAAATAGTTATATTGTAATTCTTTCTTTATAAGACTTCAATCTGTTTGTGTAAAATCATTAGCAACTTCCAAAATTTATATATTGTTGAACATGAGTGGCAGAGTCCAGGAGTTCTGCCCTCTGTAGAGAAGCAGTGAACATTCTGCTTTCTTGTGTTGGGTGTAACCAGGCCTCTTCTGGAAGCAGAGACAAGACGGGTCAGTGTTCCAAAGTCTGGCACAGAGCAAGAGTAAGAACTTACAAATAAAACCGTACACCACAGTGTCTGGACATATTTGACAGCAGTAGATGATAAGAGTCAGTGTGTTTTCTCAGTTGTTTTTCAGCAAACCATTTTTCTTTGTTATGTTTCAAAGGAAGAAAGCAAGCTTGGTCCAAAGACTGAGATTTACTCTACTCAGTTCTTGGTAAAAATGAGAAATTATTTATTTTGAGGCATTCCTATATTTGAGGGTACTTGAAAAAAATAATATCAAATGAGTTGTTTTGTTTTGTTTTTTTTTAAGAAAGGCTTTTAACTTTCATAATTGTAGCACATGTTGTTAAAACAACCACTTTGGGCCAAAAACCAGGTGATCATGCCTGCGAAAAAGTGAAACGCAAAATTACCTTACCTTAGTTTTTGCCCCAGATTGGATCCTCTTTTTGAATGAACACTGAATTGAAAACCATACACACATTATTCATTCTTCAATATGATTAGAAAATGACTTTGCAGCCATAAGTGATTTCTTTCTTCATTTTTACTCCTGTAATCTCATCCATTGTTTTTGCTCATTGGAATTTTTCTCTCTCTACTTTTCATTTTTCCCTCTCCATCTAAATAACCATTTTTTTTATTGGTGAACTAATATCTGATTTTCCTCTGGGACAAAAGGTGCTGCAAATAAAATATGTTCTGGAATTTCAGGATATGAAAGCTTTTCAGCTCATTCTTCCTTAGAGGTCTGTAGCTGTAGGGAAACCATGTTGAGCAGTGTAAATTTGTGGCCTCACAGCTACATCTAGCACAGCTTAGTTTAGAGTTCCCTTTTTTCCCCTTGGCATTTACCCACAGAGGAGAAAATACAGTATGTAATCATATTTCCCTGATAATTTTGCGATATGAAATAACTGAGAAATTTCAATTTTTCAATTAAGTTCTGGTGGGTTTTTTTGTTGGTTTGTTGTTTTTTTTTTAATTTTATTTTGCTTTATTCGGTAGTTAACTGTGCCCAGTGCAGTGTAACACAGTAGAATCACCTCATCCTTAGAAGCAGTTGTCAGAAAAATATGGGCCTGCCTGGTAGAATGTATTAGCCCAATACATTGTCTCCATTTTATTATGAAGCTGCTGGGGAAGCTGTGATATACAGCACTGTCATTACAGATCTATTGTTAGAAGGGCTCTACAGTCTTCTGTGCACTGCCATTAATTTATAGCAGTAAACAATATGTAGCCCTCCAACTGCAGCAAAGCAGAATCTTTTAATGAGGTGGATGTTATTACCACAATAAATCAGTGCATTCGTGTAATGTATAATTCAATGTGTGTATTCCCACTGTAACTTCTCTGAGTAAGCTGATAGTGTATCATTGTCAGTGCACAGCTCTACAGTTCTTTTTTTTTTTTTTTCCCTAAGCTTTTTTCATTTGGGGATTTTTTTTTTATTTGCTTGCAAATAAATGTGACATGTCTTGATAGTTGTCCTGTTGCAGGCTTCAGAAGCCAACTGTAACAATAACAGCTAAAATCAATACTGTGGATTCTGGCTATATAGATCTCTGCATGATACGTTTTTTTTATTATTTTTTGAAAAGAGAATGGAATCAATTCTAATTGGGTTTAGCTTTATATTCAAGGAATGTAATTCTATAACTATTGATTTGGGCTATACTCATTTGGCGAGTAATAATAGAGGCAGATAAAGAGAATACATAAAATGTTACCGAACCATACAGCACAACACTGTTCCTATTTTTAATTTGTATAATTTGTCTACCAATGACTTTCTTTCTTCTTTTTCTCCCTCAAGCGTATCTGAGCCTTTAGGGAAAATCAGTACAGATGGAGATTCCAAAATGGTTCTTGTAACAAAGAGACTTCTTGGAGTCAGATTCATACTTCCCTGGAATAAATTTGCTAAATCAGATAAAAAATCCTTTTATACAGGAACAACTTCTTTTAAAGGGTTATATTTCAAATTAGTGAACTGCAAAAGTAGTGATTAACCTAAGATGTTTTTCTTTATCCTACTGCAATGTGAAAGCTGCTCTAAGTGAAAAATGCAAGATTAGATTTTAGGTCATTCAAAGATCTAATCTGTCCTAGAAGAGAAAATACTTTGAAGCTCGTATGCCAAATTTCACGTGAGCTGCAGAGAAACAGTTATTTGAATAATCATAATCTCAAAAGCAGACAGAGTTTTTAAGTTGAACTCTGTTTGAATTAAAGATGAGGGTACTGATACTTTTGTTCAAGGACTTTTAGTTTTTCCTCACCTTGTAGTGTATTCTTAAGTATATTTATTCTTGAAGAAGAGGAAGAAGGAAATATTGTTTCATGTTTATTCTTTGCTTTATTTAAATGCACCCATTGTCTGTATGGATGAATGTCATTTACATTAATAACATACAAACGATGTGCTCAATCTGTATACAAAATTGTATTGCATACGTATTTTGCATATATATATATCCAAATATATTTTAGAATTCTTGCAGCCTTTTACATGTGGGATTGCTAAATTCACTTTTGCATTTCTCAGTGATTTGTGTGACCTATACTCATGTTTTTTCAAATCATTTGTACAAAAGTCTGCTGAAGAAATGCATAGCTATAGATAGCAAAATATTATGTTTCCTACTTTTAAATAAATCCCTGTGTGTTTATATTCCAGGTAAGTACTGAACAAAGAATAATAGTATTGGTTCAAGTGTAATAGACATTTTTAGTCATACATACCTTGTGTCTTTTATATCAATGTTTCATACAGAAATTCCGGTCTTTCATTTGTCTATTTCAAAGGTTGAGATTCTATGAATTAAGTAAAACTTGGCTTGAGGTGGTAAATAGAAAGCATAGAAACAAGAATAGTAATATCAAAATTCCAGGTCCACTGTTAATATTCTGCCACCCCATCAATCACTACTTTTTTCTCCAAAAAAATATTCAAACCAATGTTTCTCAATGTTGCTTACTATTTGCTTAATAGTGTATCCAACATGCACACATATCCACAGGCACCCAAGTTAAACAACACTTTGTCCCAGACATTCCACTGTGAATTGGATGGAATCAGTGACTTGAATCAGCAGTAAATGGAGCCTGTATTAATGCAGAGGAGGTTTTTCCAACCAGCCGTGTGTGTGTGCATGGAATCCTGGTTCCAAGTACACAGATCTCCTCAGGTGCTTACAGGAACCAACATCTGCTTTTGCAAAGCACCAAACCCAGTCTTCTCCGTGCCTGCCAATAATTCTGGTTACCAAAAAGAGCAAGGGGAGTATGCTGTGGTGGTATTCACATTAATCTTACTTGCTTAATGAGTTTATTTTTACCAATCTTGCAGCCTATTGGAGCTTTGAACCCAAAGAGAGCGGCATTCTTTGCCGAGAGATACGAATCGTGGGAAGACGATCAGGTCCCAAAATTTCACTATGGCACTCATTATTCAACAGCAAGTTTTGCACTCACATGGTTGTTAAGGATTGTAAGTATATCTTTTACAAAAGCTTTTTTTTTTAAATGGTAGTGAAAGCAACAAATATCTAGACTAAAACCGAATGGTATATGAGCGTACTGAAATTTTATAGTAATTGCAATCAGTAGCATAGGAGAAATGCGCTCCAAAGTTCAAGCAGAAAGTTTCCATTCTTTCTGGTACAGCCCTTTCAAATCAGTAAAAATTGCTTTTTAGTGTACTTACTCATTTTAACATGGTTAGCTTCCCTTCCTTGCATATTTTCTGACTGGACCAAGTCCCAAACATTTAGGGTTCTTAATTAATGTATTTAATTGCCCCCCCCC
>VXBQ01011625.1:568603-605257 GCA_013400175.1 Phainopepla nitens | reverse complement strand
CCCCCAAATAAGTGTAAGTGGGTTTCAGATGATAATGAAGTTCTGTGATGTAAATAATTAATTTTTAAAAATCTGGTACAATTTATATGGAAGTAACTTTGAGCTGCTAGGTATTGATAATGTATTGGTTAAACAATGCATTTTTCAATAACATTGAAAGGCGGTTTATCTCCTAGGAAGTAATTTCTTTGGGAAAGCATTAGCAGCACATCATTAATTAAAGCTTGTTAGAATGTACAAGCATACATAAATCCTTGAAGTAATTTATAGTGCTTAGCTAATTTCAAGCAATTATCCACTAATATGTGCTTAAGTGTTCTTTAAGAGGAGGCTTTTAAATCTTCCAAACATTTTTCAAAATCATAAATTATATATGAAACAATAACAGTCCTAAAGCTCTCAGTATTGAATGCTACCTTTTAGATTACCAGATCACCTTGGACAAGGTAAAACACGTTATTTTTGTTACATGCCAGTTTATTAAAGATCTAAGGCATCTGAGCTTTTTCGTGTTGTTGGGAGTAATTTGTGTTACAGCTGACACAAACTGTAGTTTCTACTTCAGCATTTGAATATTTTCTTCTGTTTTTATTTGCTTTTCCTTATCTGAGTATGTTTGCATGGAGTAAGATTAAAGAGCATTTTATTGAACAAACAAGCATCAGTTTGTATTTCTCACTCTTAAATAATAGAATTAACCCTTTGCTATAAATAATGTGCCTGCCAGAAAAACAGTATCATTCACGACCACACCCCAAAAGAATGATAAATTCCTTGTTTTACCCTGAAATTTCTGAAGAGATGCATTGTTTTCTTGGATTAATCTTTTAATGTGTATTTAGGAACCCTTCACAACACTTTTCCTAAATCTACAAGGTGGGAAGTTTGACCATGCAGATAGGACTTTCTCGTCTATTTCAAGAGCGTGGCGCAACAGTCAGCGTGACACTTCTGACATCAAGGTAAGACATTTCCTGAAAGGTGTTAACGTGTTTGATACTGCATCTGCCTTTATTGTAGCTGGGAGTGTTGAATGGAAGGAAGAAGACTGGATGCTATGCCATCATTTGGGAAAAGATGCAAAGGAAATTTTACTTTCATCAGAATATTTCAGTAAATTCTTTTGTAAAACTATAGCAAACATTGTTGAGCCTGAGACTGAAATATTTTGAACTGAGGAGGAAAAGGAAGGAGACAAAGATGCTGGCAGTGGTGGGAAAGGTCCAAGAAGGTATATTAATACCAGAGTTGAGGTGTTTTTAATGGAAAGAAGGATGGAAAAGTGTAATGTGGAGAAAATCAGGGTCAAGCTCAAGGATGTCATGCAACCAGTAAGAGACCTAAGTGATACAAAATCATTCACTCATATTTATGGTGAGCAGACAATTTAGGAAAGGGTTGATTTGCATATTAATGGTATGCAAAAATTATCAACTGACGGTGTTGACAGTGTTGAAAGAACATCTTGCATCTGTGAAATGCAATCCCACCAGTAGAATCGGAGACAATCAGTGACTAGTGGAATTAGAACCACTTAGGAAAAGATATCATTTCTATATGAAATTGGGAAAGAAGAGTTTAGCAATTACAAACACACTAGATTTTTTTCAAATTACTTAATTGGTCATTATGGGCTTAATTTTCTTGTAACCTGCAAGATAGGCAGATGGAATTTCAAAGTGCATTTTTGGGGGTTTTTTTTTGAGAAATGGAGAAGGAGAAAGATATCAGTAGTGGACAAATCAAGTATTTCATATGGAAAGAAAAGGGAGCCAAGAAATTATGAGGTGAGTTTAACTACAGTTCACAGAAAAATACTTAGGCAAATAATCAGACTGTGTTTAAGTGCCAGGAAGATAGCTTGGAGACAAGCAAATGAAACACATGTTTATCAAGAAGAGATTATGTCAAAGCAATCACAGTTTCTGATGAGAAAAGGTAACAGACCTTATGAGCAGAGAATAAGCAGATGATGATCCTAGTTTTTTACATTGTCTTATGAGTGAGCTGAGATTACTCTGTCTAAAAGAAAATCCACTGTGTTTGGAGAATAGCTACCAGCAGTTCATTATTAAAATTGAAAGATGTACTGAGGGGAATTCTTGATAATAACAGGTTAGGCCTCAATTTCCATTGATATTAGATTGGGAGGTACTGCAAGTGTCGTGAAATTGGTAGCACTTCTTGCAGAAGGGCAAAATTATTTTAGAAAAGTGTTAGGTGAAGTTCATTAGGGAAAAACTATAATTATAATTTGTGTGCAGGTTCTCATACAGTTATAACACAAGGAACAAACTACTGTGAAAAAAAAAAAGGATTTAGGATTCTAGTACATCACCAGTGCATGTGAATTAACAGTATTATGGTATAACAATAGTGAATAACGTTTCATGGAAGATACATCAACAGGAAATAATGGAACTTTCAAAATGTATGACAAAAATTTTCACTTTTGCTCAGCTTTGATTTGGTCTGAGCTGGAATATTGCACCCATAGTTGTAGGCTAGTTGGAGAGAATCCACACTGGAACAATAATAACAACGCAAGGTCTTGAAAATAAAATGCAGTGAAAGATTGAGCAGCTATGCTTATTTTTCTTCTAAAGCAGACCAGATTGAGGAGGAACTTGTGTCCTTCTATTACATGGAGACTGCTGTAAGAAAAAAAAAGGAAAAAAAAATCTCTGCTGCCCTTGCTTGATAGGATAGGAATTAATGGTCTTAAATATCAGGGAGATTTTGGTTAGAATCAAAATAACCTTCCTAACAGAAAAATAAAATCAATGAATATTTCCCTGGCAATTGGTGTAGGGAGGGGTTTTCAGAAGTGCTTAGGTAACTTTTGGAAATTATGTATGTGCAAGCTTTTGCTGCCTTTGGAGGCATCCCTACTGTAAAGGATGATCTCTTGGAATTGCTTACAGCTTCCTGAGACTGTGAGTTGCTGGGAATCACATGATGCTGCTGTGAAGCATCCGAGTGAGTATTGACTACAGGAATCTATTAGTGAGATTGGATGAGCAACCAGCAAGGGGGATGAGATTGAGATTTCCATAGGACATGTTTAAAGAATTAAAAAGGGAAATATTTAAATGTTTCCCTCTTCACTGGAAATACCTGTATTCCCCATATTTCATTACAACCGTGAAAACCAAGTTTCCTGATACTTGGTGCTCTACTTTGCAAGTGTTTGTGAAATACATGGCTAAATGCAGAATACATGTTCTGCATGCAGAATTGCAACATTTTAGCCTCCTATTGCTTGAATGTGTCTAGTTTACACTCTTCATGCATGTAAAGCCTGAACAAAGGTAATTGTGCTCCTGTAGTTATTCGCAAGTAGGGGGCACAAAGGAAAAAGAAGGGTTTGTTCTTCTTCCAGCTGAAAAAATTGTGACACTTAAAACCATTGAGCTAATTACAAGAAATGTCTTCTCCTTGCTTCTTGTGTGGAAAGAATGAATGCAGTTATTGATGCTGCTGTCCTAAGATTATTGTTAATCTTAGCTGGAAGCACTCTGTGTTACAGGGAGAACTAACAGGAGCTGGCTTTGGAAAGAACTTTTACTGGCTGGTATCACTTCAGCAGAGAAAGCTGAAGCTTATGTGTGGTCACAACCAATCTGTGTCAATATCCTGGGAAAGCCTCAGATGGATGACCAAAGCATGAAACCAGTACTCCTCTGTAGAACAATCTTTGCTTGAACAAAGCAAATTTTGATTTCAAGAGGTGATATGTTGCATAAAATTCAATTTCCTAGTTCTCCCTATCCATTTATTTGAGCAATGCAAATTAAAAATCCTTTGGAAGTTTGCTAGTGTCTCCCTACCACTCTCTCATTATTTACTAATTAGCTCAGGACTGGTGCCTTTAAATGATTTACCATATGTTTTTAAGTTAAATATTCTGCACTAAAGAATATCGAATGTATTTCAATTCTGTGAGAGTACCACTTCGTACTTTCGAAGTACTATATAGGCATGACCTTTAATTCAGTTACTTCTTAATTTACATTATTGGTGCAAACAATTCTGGTTAGTTTTGTTAATACTGCAGAAAAAGCAAACCTGGATACCCTGGCAGTATTTGCCTGCGCTTGTTCAGAAGCACTTGTTCCTTCGAGTTTGGTAGCTAACCTGTTGCAATAAATTTATTTCTCATTGTTTCTCATTCTTTTACTTCTCATTACAGTGGTGTAATTGTAACCCATGTTGCACTCTGCATGTATTTTCCCTTTTTTCACTGTAGTTTGCTGATTATTTTCAGGGTTTGGTTTTCAGGTTTTTTTTGTTAGTGCCATGTATACAGATTTCAAGGTCATCTGAAGCCCTCTTGCTATCCTCCAAACAGCTGTGCAGCCTTCTCAGTGTCATCAGGAATTTTACTTCTGCACCTTCTATGCCAGGCCATTAATGAGATTATTGACTGGTATTAAGAGCAGGGCAGACTCCATTACCATGGCCTCCCAGTCTGACAGTGAACTATTGATAACTGCTCTTGGAATATGGATTTCCAGCTTGGCTACTCCTACATTATTGTAACCCAATCTCATCTCCATTCTCTAGTTTGCTTGTAGGAATGTCATGGGAGGCTGGGGCAGTCTCTGAGGTCTTTCTCAAAAGTAAAGCAACACCTTGCCTCTTTTTCTTTCACCATCCACTACTGCAGCTTCCTTTCAAAAAGAAAATGAATTGGTTTAATGTAATTGATTTTTTTCACAACTTTTAACCAAGCTACAGTCACTAGTATAGAGCTATGTGCTATTCTTCATGCCTTTTCCTCTGCTTCTTTGTGTTTGTTTCTTTTTCATGTGCTTTGGGTTGCTTTTAGTGAATTTGTTTAGTTTTGTTCAAAAAGAGATGCTAGGAGACCATAATATTAAACAAAACATTAGTAAACTCCAATTGCACTGTTCTAGATTGTTCCACCATAAAATGGACACTAATTTGTGAAATCCTGTGATATGACACACAGCTGTGGCAGCTATTGTAAGGCTGGGGATCTGGTACTGAATGTCTGAATTTGTATCTTATACAGGTGTGTTTGGCAAATTATGATCCTCATAGTGTAAAACATCTGAATTTTAGGTACAGAAATGCTGTTTTGGCAAGTTAACTTTATTGTAAAACTCATTAACATCACATAATTTTAGACAGTTTTTCTTAAAATCAAGCTTCATGTTTAAAGTCTCAAAAGTTACTAGAATAAAGTTGCAGTCGAATGGTAACATGACCTTTGTATAGGAGAAATTTCATGTCATAGTAGTCACAAAAAGAGCACTGACCAGCAAAATTCAGAAGCAAATACCTAGAAATTCAGGTTTTTAATCATAAACTCCATGTCTGGTGCAGTAAAATGTTTAACATATATTAGGATGCAGATGTTTGGTTTTATAAAATATTTGGTTTTGTGTAAAATTGTGCTAGGATCCATAACAGGAAAATACTTCCCTGAGTTTTTTAAAAAATAAAGAAAATATATTCTAAATTCAGTCAGATCTGTGTATGGTATTCTGAAAGAGTTGGAGTAGTTAAAAATACAGACATCTGGATGTGTGGATCAGAAAGTTCCATCTAATATCTGTGATCTGCTTCTTGTATAGCTAGCCATGTTTATATTGAAAATGAAGCAAAGAGTTTCAGTTTCTGCTCCGAACTCCTTGTGTGGGTGTTTAAATAACAAATTTAGAGTAAGTTTTGGATGAGTTTTCTGAAGTCCAAAGGAGAAGGAATGTAGTTATAATACATGCAACTTTTTCCTCTTTCTCTGTCAAATTACCCTGAATTGCCTAATATAAAAATATGGTCAATACATACTGTTGAATACTTTTTCTTAGATTCTAAGTAAAAAGTAGTAAAATAATTTTATATATCTTTATATATATATATATATATATATTCATGTGCATATGTAAATAGAGAGAGTAACAGAATTAAAAGGGCTTTAAAGATGTGGGTTTTAATCCAATGAGATATTGACTCTATAAAATCTATTTATTGATCGATAATGAATCAACTCTTGATTGTAGTTACCATATGTTTCATTAATCTACTAAATAAATATCTGGATTTTTTATAATTCTCTTTGCTTAATTATGAATTACTGAGAAGTTTAATATTTTTCTCAAACTAAAAAATGTTTGAAGTGTAATTACTTAGGACTTTACCAGAGTGGTTAAACATTGACAAAATGTATTTCTTCATTAATTAGAATTCTTTAGAATTCTAAGGGAAACCTGGTAAAATATTTTTCTTACAAGTTGGCAGAGTTTCAGGCAGTGTCTTGAGACAATTTCTTAGTTGACAGTTTCTTTATGGGAAGTAACATACATATATCAGATGGATGGAAACTCATGGGTAGTAGAAATTATAGTTCCCTACAGTCTTGAAAATAATTTCATTGAAGTGTGATGAAAAAATGAAGTTTGAGTTAATTTAATAGGTTGGTATATATTTCTTGAATGCCATTTAAGTCCTTAACAGAGAAATAAAGTGTAACAATATGAATAAAAGTCTAGACTTCTAATATGCATTTTTACTATTCTGTTTGACAGGTTATATATAGGCTTAATATTGCTTAATATGATTGTGAAGTAATTTAGTTTGAAAATTTGGTATCTTATAAATGTTTTAATAGGATTAGGGATCTGTCGTTGTTTCTAGACACCTCTGGAGATCATATAACTCTGCTTTAAAATGCATCAGTTATTTTCTAAACAAAAGAAAAAATAACAATCATATTAATGAAACAAAGTCTTTGGTATTAATTTTTTTTGTGTATGAAAATAAATTATTATTGTTAAAGTGACATTCTGTTAATATTGCATTTTTGTAAAAAAATGTTTTCAGTGAATTTTCCTGAGGAATCATTGTTTTCGTGTTGCTATAGGGCAAATTTTGTTAGAGAAGAATTGTAGTTTAGTTATATGCAGAATTTTATAAATATTTTAATAAGAATCCTGATATGGCAGGTTTGGGGTTATTTTTTAAGTAAATACTGTGTGTTAGATTAATGTTGATATTGTCTGTGAGCTCCTTCATCAGTTGTAGTGAAAAACATGGCAGAATGACTGAAGTACTGCTTTCCATAAGGATGTCTTGTCTCTACCTTGTGGAAATGGTGAATTCCAACAAAGAAATTTCAGAAAGTAATTTTCAAACACAGTCGTGCTAAAGCAAGAGCTTCAACAAATCATAGATATGTTTTAGCTTTTCTGGGAAATTTAAACAAAAGAAATGTGGGGCAGTTTTACCAGTTTTACCATTTCTTTGCATGTTCTCAATGTGGAAAATTTCAGAAGGGACTCACTCAGTAGAGTCAGAAAAATTATGGAGGCAACCAAAATTTTTAGTTGGAAGGGAAGACCTTCAGAGGGAACAAATCAAAATTGACTAGAATCCTTTAGCTTGCAAAAAGAGACCCCTGAGGAAGAATGTGATGATCACATAGAGTCTATAGTTCCTGGAAGGATGCATAGAGGAGCCAATAAGGAACTAACATTTATTGGCTTTCACAAAACGGGCATTAGGACCTTCCACTGGAACTGCCAAGAAGCAGTTTTAGAACAACCAAAGGAAAACCTGTGTAGACAAAACTACAATGCTTAATGATTTTACAAATCAGAAGCATGGATAAGTTCAAAACCATTTAGCTCTAAGAAGCTGACAGAATATTCATGCAAAGGCTGTATTTACCTTGTGTTAGTCCAGTCCTTGTCACTGATCCTGGTGAGATATTAAAGAATTCTTCATTCTGGCCTTTCATGTGTGATCCTGCATCTTCATGTGATGTTTGTGTAAAAACATTTAGTAACTCCTCCCTCCTGCCATTCAAAACAAGCAAAAAGTGCATTTGTTGATTTTTTTTTAACATTCTTTTGTGTCCAGAAAGTTCTGTCATTTTTGGAATTGCACACATGGGTTAGCATCTGCTGTCTTAGTGTCAATCTGTGCATGTCATGTGAAGATGTTAAGAAAAAAGAAGACCCCAGAAATAGAAATTGAGAAGGACTGTTAAGGACTGCAGTTACCAAATTCATGGAGAATACTTGTTAACTTGATAAAAAGGAGTATTTTGTGATCAGGTGTTTTTGCTGGTTTTAGGAAAAACTGTTTTCCTTTAACTAATGTTATCATTTTCACCCATATAAAGCCATTGAAAATAGGCTCTAAATACAACTCGTTTCCAGTGGCCACATGCATCTGTTTTTACTCCCTTTTTCCATGGGTAAATGCTAGCACATGGCCAAGAGAAGAAAATCACATAACAAAGAAGCCCCTTTCGTAGAAATGTGTAATGAAGGTGACAGTGAAAAACTTTCTGAAAACTCATTTCTGGAGTAATGAACAGCATTATGAAAAGTTTCTAATAGTAAAACTAGTAGAAATTACTGATAATTTTGAAGTTTCCAGCATATTGTTTCTGTGTAACCTAATGAAAACAATGTGTTCTAGAAAGCCAAATGCTTTCTGATCTTGAAAGAAACTAATGAATAGCTGTATAGATATATATTTAAAGAAGAAATAAAAGCAATGGTAACATGTATAATGAGCTTGTGTTTTAAGTGTTCAGAACTAGGGTATGGTTTCATATCTGTGGTGCGTGCTGCTATCAAATTAATAGTCCTGTGTCTCTGGTTTTTCTTTGCTGGTTTTTGTGATGATAAAAACTGTGGCAACCTCGGTTTTTTACAAAACCTTTATTTTTTGCAAGCTTAATTTTTTACATCGTTTATCCTTTCTACATTCCTGTTCTTTCACTTATACAGTGTAATAGTTTCAAATCTCTTTTTTATCAACTAATCATTGAGCATGATTCAACAGAAGCATGTTTTTACCCTAGTTAATTAAGGGGACTGTAAGCAAAAAGATGTACAATTCAAAGCCAAGCAGTGTTTCACACAAGGATGGAGGTGATAATAGCTTAATTCCTGCTTGATCTTTCCTGTCTTTGCCCTGGCTACTTCGGCTTGACCTTGCTCACAATCTGATGACCTCCTCATTGCACTGAGCCATTTGGAAAGCTGCTCATGCCATAGCTGGCCCTGAGGGGCTATCTGGGAGACCACTGAGCCATTGACCCATGTCAGGACTGCGTTTCAGATCTGATCTGCTGAGGCTCTGGCGTGGCTGCATCCTCCACCCACGGTGGACAAAGCCACTGGGGCAGTCTGATTTTTTTTTTCCTGCTTCTCAAGTGGCCTGCAGCTTGCACTTGCTGTATGGAAGACCAATTTTACACCACTCATTTGCTATGAAATACACTTCCTGAAGCAATTACATGTATTGATCCTTTCTTTACAAAGGAAGTAAATTCTCTAATTTAGTGGCTCAATTTTTTTAAATCTGTCAGATTGCCAGGTTTATTGGGTGTATTTAAGTCTCAACATCAAGTTCCACAAAAAAACCCAAACCAAAACAACTAACCAAACAAACAACCTACCTTTATAATACAGGGCAGAAATATGTGTGTTACGTCTTTATGGGCATTTTCTACTAAGTGTTATACCTGGACATTGCAGATATTTTTATAAAAGTGCGTAAATAAGGTTCTAATCCCATTAACTTAGATAAATTTATGTATTACCTACTGTTTATTTTATAAAATGCATGACAACTTAGGCAGTTGCAGGTCTTTTTGCAAAATAAGGAAACAATATGCTTATCCTGGAGAAAAACTTTGTAGGTTTGAGCATAAATTTCCTTCTTAGCACATTATGTTCAATTTTGCATTAGAATGTATCATTTTCTGCTTAATAAAATTTTTGTTTGGTCATTGCTATTACTTTGTTTTTCTGAGAGGACTTAGAAATCACAATTCCTGTACTGTTTCTCCTCAGCCATGGTAGCTGTGCCAGCAGAGGTGCCAGAGCAGGCCAGCCAGGGAGGTGTTAATGCTGAGTTCCAGTCCTGTTCAGCACAGGCCTGGAACATCAAAAACATCACTTGTTTACAGCGGTGATGATCCTGAACAAGTGCTGATCATTTAGTACAGACCTTGTAACCATGTGAAATCCCTGCCTTTTTTTCTCTTGTGTGTAAAATTTTGCATGGTTTTTCCCTGTAATTTATAGACTGGAGACATAATTGAGTAAATGAACTTTATGTGAAAGAAAAATATTGACTCAATTCAGCATTTTTGTTTTGTTTTGGTTTTGGTTTCTTGTTTGTTTTTATGGAATATGTGGCAAAACTCCAGGTATTTTAGAATTTACAAAAAAATGACTTCTAGGCATTGAACAGTCTTAGGTAATAGCCTAAACATTATGTTCTTAGATCCTTTACATTAGAGAGAATAAGAATATAACTGGGTTTCACACCTTTGTAATTATTATCTGTGGTACTAGTTTCAACCCAACTGTAAGCTGTCATTTGTGCATTAGCATTTTAAAATGTGTATTGTACTAAACTATGGAAGAATCAGTTTTCCACAACTTTTTACCATTATTGATTGTCTCTACCTTTCCACTAAATGTTATCTGTACCATGTGATGTCCATTACTTTGGTTTTATAAGTTTCTCTGTGCATATATGCAACCAAAAACAATGTTCTGACATTTTTGGTTTATAGCCTGTTGTGTCTCAGTTCTTTGTCGTGTTAAAAGCATGCTAAGGAGTCATCATATCTACAGGTTTAAATTTAGAAAGTGCAGAAGGGGACCCTTCTAGGGAAGGAGGGGGATGTCTGTGGGAGAATTTTGTATATTTTCTTGGCTTAATTCCATCCTAAAAATTACTTTTTTTAACGTGACTCAGTGCATCCTCTGACAGAATTTATAACATGGCATTGTTTTTCATTTATCTACAGGAATTGATTCCTGAATTTTATTACCTCCCAGAGATATTTGTCAACAGCAACAATTACAATCTTGGAGTGATGGATGATGGAACAGTGGTGTCTGATGTTGAACTTCCACCGTGGGCCAAAACCCCAGAAGAATTTGTTCGCATAAACAGGCTGGTAAGATGGCTCTCTTCTATTGTCCACTTACTTTTTTTGTCTTGCAAGAGTCTTCTGAAATAATTTGGATCTTTGCTTGCAATATATATTTATAATTTACATAGAACTATGTCTGAAATTATCTGAAGATAGAGATTTACAAATGTAGGAAGAAAAAAGGAATATAGTATTCTCAGTTTTAGATGTGGTCAAAAAAGTTTCAGTGCAGTCTAAATATGCAGGAGATCTTAACCTATTTCTATGTCAGTTCTTGTGGTTCTAAAGACTAATAAAATCATCACTTTATAGAAGGCTTGAAAAAGGCTTGATTGTTTAACCACAAAAATATTTGTTACTCCAATTACTTAAATGTGATTTTGAGGTTTCTTAATTTTAATATCCATATAACTCCAAAAAGGTGTTTTCAATCTTCTGCCACCTTTTCCATGTCTTCCATTAGACTGATATTTTTCGAAGCCTTTTTTACAAGAAAATTAAACTAAATTCTCATTTGCCTGCTTCATTCTCAAACCTGTGTTACTATTCTCTTCCCTGTTTTGGGGAAATGCAGTTGTTAGCACTGCCTATCTTCACTGTACCCTCTGGGCAGTGCAGTGAATTATGGAATAGATGCTACACTGTCGTTGGTGGTGTTTCAGCACATTCTCAAAAGCTATGTTAGGCTCGTCTCAAAATGAAACAATTCTGCATTGATGGTATTCTGAAATAACAGAAGCTTTTCCTGGTGAATCTTGAAATACGAGGCTGCAGTTTTCATGTGGTAGCCAGCTAACTGGGACATACTGAATTAAGGCACAGAAACTCTCAGAAACCTTTCAGATACCAGGCTTAACAGGATAACATCCTGATATTCCTAAATCAGGAAGTGGGAGTTGAAAAAGTTCTGTTGTTGGTGGCATGTCAGCCTTCATAGCATTGCAGAGCCTTCACATCAGAAGAAATCTGTGGTTCAGAAGTTAATTAGAATGTTTTACATTGCACTGTTACTGGTGACATGATACCATGGTTTTCAGAAATGCTCTGTGGCTTGGATTCCTGCAGGCAGTGATAGATGCACCATAGTGATGATAAAGAATGCTGGGTGGATTTAGTGTTTTCCTTCATCCATATGCGCAAATTTTATTTAAATGAGGTCTGAAATACAGTAACATTTATCAAGATTACTTGGCAAACCATATTGAAACTCAGCTTTTGATCTCACCGTTGTGGTGATAGGTGATAGGTAGGGGAGGTAGCCTGACACCTCTGTGAGCTTGGCATGTGCTGGTGCTTCAGAATAACCTGGGAAATGCAAAGCTGTGTTCTTGAGCAGACTTGTCAAGGGCACATGGTGGCCTTGATCTCTCACTACTCTGGTGTTTTAGCCTTTACATTAAAATACACTTTCATTCTACTAGTTACAGATCTGGCTTTCCCCATGATGAAGTTAGTCTCAATCTCCCACTTCCTCGTCTAAGATGTTAGCTCTTAATATTTTTTTCCTCGTTTTGAGCCTTGGGCCAGGTTTTTCTCACCATCACCTTTCTGCGTGGTCTGACCTACCATTCCCTCATTCTTCCTAATTTCCCAGTCTGCTGCTTGTGTCTGCCTGTCTTGCAGTTCTCTTTGATGTCTCTCACTTGTGCAATACTCTCAGTATGAACTTTTACAGTTTTCAAGTATTAATTGGACAGAAAAAACTTGGATTTTTTTTTAAGTCTTAAGCTAATTGCAAAAGTAAGAAATAATTTATCAAATATTGGTTTTAAAGTGCCAGACACCATCCAGATGATGTCCAGTGTTACCAAAAGTGTAGGACTTACAGCTATAGGTCCTTGATACTGTTTCTGTAATTAAGATACCAAGTTTTGGTCAGTCTGGTAGCATTAAATTTAAACGTCTGTGCCAGTGAATTACTTTAACTGCTTCTGTCTGACATAGTTAAACTTATCCTGGTGCTGGTGGGCCTGGCTGGTGTGGATGATGCCCTCTGTTATTTGCCACTTGATCACTGGAATAACACTTCAAAATTGCATGCAAATATTAAATTGTTTTTCCTTGTTAATACTTGAACGCCATCAGCATCAAATCAGCATCGATTCATTTTCAAGTAGAGTAGGTGTGTTTAAGAAGAATGCTTAAAGCTCAGATCCAGACTAATATGATCAAGAAAAGCTTGCTACAATGTGGCATGGGCTGATGTATTCAGCTAGTATTTCCTTGCTGCCTCCTGGTTCAGACAAAATAGGGATTACGGTATTCCAAGCACTTATTTTGAAAGCTGTGACACACAGATATTATTTTCCTTTTGCATTTGAGTTTACCTCTTTAAGTCCCCAGATCTCTTACAACGATTTGAGCTCATGAAATGCATACTACTTTGATCTGTGACCTTTTTGTGGTGCTAATCGGGTTCCTGATATCATTATACCTTGCTCATTAATCATATTTCCTGCAGCCCGTCAGGCAGCCCGACAGCCCAAGCCCCTGTTTTGCAGCCTCGTGTTGGCAGGTTTCTGCTTTTCCAGATTATTACAGTGTGATACTTAGGCTTTTCATAACCAGACCCACATCAAGCTGTGTGCTACAATTAAAGTCAGATGGTCCTCAGGTTGAGCAGGGATATTCTGCTGCAGCTGTCTGTCTTTCTGGAACAGAGCAGCACGGGGAACAGATGATATGTAGGACAGTGCATAATAACAGCTTGTACAGTACTGGGTCAATAGCAGGGGTTTCAGAGCATTAATTGACAGGCTGATAGCTGATTTAAAAGTGATTTCCAACCTATTTTTAATTCTATAAAGTGTGTCATTTAATTGAAATAGGTAGTTGCATTTCCTCCATGTTTGCTCAGAGAGAAAAAGCAGAACAGTGTATAATTAAAACTGGATTTTGATTGATGACATATCATCATGAGCTAAATGGTAGCATCAAGATGTCATCCTAAGCAATACAAAGAACTCCAAAGTGCATCTATTGCTTCTGCATATAGTTGCCATTTTGTATTAGTCTATGATATACAATGTTTTATAATAACTCAAATCAGTTGGAGGGTAAAGTATTTCTTTCTGAAACAGTCCAGATTTTGATGGAAAAGTGACTGTGTTTTTACCATTCTGAAATCCTGTTATATACCTCTAAAGCTCAGGCATACTATGTTTGATGCCATGAAATAACTGCTAAGACATCTGAAAATATTTTTCCATTTACACAGGTGCAGTTAACAATAATTGTACTATTGTCTAAGTCCATCATTTTATAAATTTGTGTGTAATAAGAATTATAGTATTAGCTTAGTAAGAGTAAAAAACCCACAGGCTTTTAAACAAGATAAAATTATAATTCTTCCCCCCAACAAACCAGAAAAATCTCAAATGCAACATGCTGTTGTGTCCTTACTTTGCTATTTCCAAATTGTGGTATTTACTTTATGCCTTTATGCCTTTAAAATGTGGTTTTACTTTAGGCCTTTATTATGTGAGCAAAGAGGAGGTTGCAAACTTCATCTGACACCTAATAAAAAAGATACCAGACAACTTTTTGTTCTCCCATGCTTCTGAGAGACCTATAGGAAATAGGAATGGGAAGTAAACTTGAGAGAATATGAAGAGATAGATGCTCAGATGTGGTTTGGATACAGAAGTACTAAACAAAACCTTTAGCAGCAGTTGTCAGACACAGAAATAGACACAACCTTTAAAACTTAGATTTTTGCGGCATCTTTTCTTGGCTTCACAGTCTTAATTATGTTTGGTGCTCTCCTTTAGATCAGTTTTCTATTTTAGAAATTTAATTTCATGTGTTGGACCTAGGGATAATTACTGCATTCAAGCTGATAGAAATTTTAAATGCCCTTTGCATGCATGAAAAAGTAGATATTCACAAAGACCGGGTGCAACCCAGGGAAAAGCCTCATGCTTCCCACTTATAGTTAGGAATAGCTAAAAATCCCAATAAGGAAGTCCTGTTCTGAAGAATAATCTATTTTGTCCTGTCATTGAAAGTTGGATGTCTGAATTGGGAAGAATTAATTTAAAACTATTAATCAGCAGATAATAAATAAATTTCACATAGCTTTGATGAGCCTCAGCTTTTTGAGAATTAGATTGCTTCAATGATAATGAAGTCATTGAGGACTGTCAAGACAGCTTTCCACAATATATCTCAATTTAAGTACTTTAGTGCTTTATTGCAGAGTTAGTCCTTTCATGATTAAGAGTTTATTCATTTCATTCAATGCTGGGAAAATGCAAGACAAATTAGAAAAGTGATGAGATTACTGTGCTGGACTGAAAGTTTTGAAATCCAATTTTCAAATAATTCAAAATTTAGTGTTTGGAAGCTGGGATGCTTTCTGAAACAAATGAAATTCTTAAATACATGAAGATGCTATACACAAAAGTAACCATGTCAGAACCATGAAAAGCAAAATGGAGAGGAAGGGTAGGGCAGTCATTTGCCCTGATACAAATTTTAGTGGAGCACAATGAATCAGTGTTAAGAGCCATCTAATCTACAGTGAGAATAAGGGGATCATTATCGGTTGGTATGGGGCATTCCTTTTTTAGCACAGGCAACTCCATCTCCTAACACCAGGCTACACAGAAAAAGCAACATTCTCTGTCAACTAACACACAACAATGCTCAGAACTGCAGGTTTTGTGAGTTGGATGAAAAAAACAAAACTTGGTTTTGAAAACATTATACTACTTTCAGTCTCTTAAAACTATTACTATTAGTCAAATATAGATGTGAGTTAAAGCCTGTAACTAGGAATGTACTGGATTTTTTTTTTTGCGTGTGTTATCTTGGAAAGATCTCTCTGTATTTTTCCTGGTTCCACAACTGTGTATTTGAAAATGTGTTACAGCAAGTAATTGAAGTGCCATAATGTGGTATGATCTATGTGTAATTGAAGTGCCATAATGTGGTATGATCTATGTGAATTAAGGCTTAGAAGTGGAGATTATTAGTAATAAATAGCTAGATCATTAGTTGTGTATTCCTGATAACAACTGACTCATTCAATATGTTAAAAACATTAGAGAGCGGGAGAAAGGGTAAAATGTAAACCAGGGTTAACCAACAACATCAGAGTTGTTATCTGTGCATCACCTGCTTTGAGATTCTGGTCTTCATAGAATTGGGTGTGGGCTTGGAAAGCTGGGATGCAGATGGAGCTGTGTACACTGAGTGATGGAGGTGCTTCAGCAATCCGAGCTGATGGGGGATGTTCACAGAATTTGAGAATTCTGATATCAGCTCTTTCAGACTCTGAACTGTTACTTCTATTTCTGTTTCTGATATCTGGTGATTTCTTGTGGCTTTTCTTTGAAGATTATAATCTATATACAAAACAAGATTTATACAATATCCTCTGGATGGAGGATGTCTGTTAAGTCTACAAATATAATTTTTAGCAAAAACAGCTTTCATAAATTATTATAGAAAAGGTGGCTATGAAAGTAATCTGTAACTTTGCTTTTCCTGACAAATACTTTTATTTCTATGCTGTGAATGGGCCTAATGCAATTTAAATAGGTATAGTTTAAACATAACTGTTTCCAGTGAATCTTAGAGCACCATGCTACATTCGTTTTATTTTTTTTCAAGATGTAACTATGAAAAAAGTAAGGTTCCTTGTATGAGGCAAAATACACATTTCCATCCCTAGAAGTCTCAGAAATGTAGCAGTCTAATTCCAGTTAGGAAGAATATTCTTCAGCAAAGTTGGGTGTGGAAGGTCCAGTCTGCTGGCATATTGGATTTCATCTGTATAAAAGGTTGATATTGTTTAATGCTTTCCCCCCCCATCCATGGAAACAAGGCAGTCGTGGGAAGCACAGGGGCTCCACTGTGTGTGCACTTAGCAGGCAGAGGGGCACAGGTGGTCTCAAACAGTTGGAGGGAATGTAGGCTGGTGTGTGAATGAAGAGCAGGATTCCTCCTCTCTTGGAGAAGCACGTCCATGACTGCAGTGTGCAGTTCTAGTGCTTGTCTGGTTTTCCCTTTCAGTTTCTCCCTGTGGAATGCCAGCACTGCCTTAAAACTGTTTGCTTTTGCATTTGAGCTGAGTGATGCATTGGTAAATCTGTGTTCCTGCACCACTCAGGGTCATCTCCTGCCAGCTCAACACACATGTGACAATTTCATCATCTGTGTTTGTGCAAGATTTTTTGCACTTTCATGATTACTTCCTGAAAGTTAGAACCTTTGTTGTCTTTGATATAGAACAATTATGTGCAGGTCAGAATCAAAAAAACCTGGGTAATTGTAAGCAGTCTTTTGATTTAATTATATAATGTACAGATCTGATTATTAGCATAGAAAGGGAGGGGAATGTGACTTTTTTCACCCACTCTGAAACACCTTATTCAGATCTGATATGAAGGTAAGTGTAGAATAACCTGAGCAATGCCAACATAACACATAGGTGAAATTGGTACAGGTACTTAATCTGTGGGTATTCTGGAGGGAAAATTTTGAAAGTCATTCAATACAAGACGTTTTTGAAAAGTAAGAGGAAATATTTCTAAGGGAATGTGATATTATGGCCTATTAGGAAAGATTCTGAAAATCTATGAATAGGAAATATAGACTAACTTTTCTGTGTGTACAATTGACTCCCTGTGTATAAGAATAACTTATTTTTATTGAAGTGCCATTTAAGAAATATGGCCAGAAATGCATGTTTATTTAAATCCAGTTCTGTTGGAAAAATGGCTTTATTAATTTTCATGTATGAATTTTTATCGATTCTATCTGAAAAGAAGACTGCTATACAGAAAGAGTCAGATATATTCAAGAATATGAGGGAAGTAATTAAAAGTGAACTGAGCTTTTAAATAGAAGGTAAGAATGCTGAAAGCATTCAGTTTGGGTTTTGTAATACAGCAAAATAGGCTAATATTGGCAGATGGGATTTGTATAATATATATGATAGAATACATTGGAGAGATGCATCTGTAGGACAAAGTTAATACATAGTAAAATATATGTGATGATGGAAAGAAACTGGTTTTTTGCCTTTTCAATGAAAACAGTAACTTAGGTTCCAACTTAGGTGGATCATCATTTGCTAGTCAAAACCATTGATCTATTTTCTATCCATTCCAGCTTTGTAAATAGGAAGAGAAAGCAGATTTTAAAAGTCTGTTCTTTCCATAACATTTCCTTCTTTACATCTTGTTTGCAATTCCTACCATCTCTTTAAACTGGGTGCGAGTTACTTTATAGAAATTACAAGCAAACTCTGGACTTCAAGAATGTAAACAGTGTAAAAGTATTAAGAAAAGTCCACACAGGTTTGCATTTCAATAATTTCTGAAAGTGGGATAAATGCCAATCTTCCTGAATAAAGAAAACTTAATGGAAGCATAGACAGTCTGTTTGTCGTTGCTATTGTGAAAAAAATAGTTAAAGAAGCTGGTATCAAAATTTGCCACACTTCATAATTCTAAAACTTTAAGGTCTTGAATAAGGCTAGCCTAATTCTCTCATCTTAAAAAAAAATCCCCATAACCTATCACATTCTAAAAAGAGTTTTAATTAATTTCCGATTGTTAGTACACTGCACAAATATGTGTAATGTGTCTGTCTTAGTGAAGTCTAAAACTAAACAAGGAGAGCAGGAATAAAACTAAAATGTACAAATATTTTAAATGAGAACAAAATTAAACAAGGAGATTAACCAGTAAGGAAAACCTAGATACATGTATAAGAGTCAAAAGGAAGAAAAGCCTAAACTGGACATAGGGACTTTAAAGAGTGATGGCATATGCAGATTTTCTAATGAGGTAGGAGAATTTACCATAGCAAAGATAATATTAAAACATGGAGGAGAATGTAATGCAGTTGGGAAAGATTATAAAATGTTCAATAATAACAGAGTTTGAGTAGTTACAGTTAATAAAAAAAGAAAACTAAAGTAGGTGTATTTGCTTTTATCCAAAAAAAAAAAAAAGATGGTTGGAAACAATCTAAACAATTAAATTTGCTTTCAGCTCTTTTGTTGTGTGATGTTGTAGAAATGGTGTTTGAAAGTGAGTCCATGGAGGACCTTAAAGTTATTACTGTGTGAAATGAAGTGGGAAAAAATTGTGCTGGAGCCACTGCCCCATTTAACAGGTGTTCACTAAATCTGTCTGTCTTCTCTTTGTCTCTTCTGTGAATGCTGTGCCTGGACTGATACCACTGAAAATGTATCAAGAATTTTGATTAACATGTAAAAATTGCTTCACAAGCTCAGTAGTGTTAAGGGGGGAAAAAAGTTTGAAAGAGACGGCAGTTGCTTACTCCATTTGCTGAAACTTACAGTCTGTGATTGGAAGTTGCCTTGCAAAGAAATACCCAAATTGTTCCTTCTGTAAGGAGGTCAGGACTTGCATATAACGAATGCACGGGTGGGAGACCCGGTAGGTTGATTTGTTTTGGTGTCTGTTTATGGATCATGTGGGAAAATATGCTGCTAAACTTTAATTTGTTGGGGAGCTCAAAATAGAGTGTTTGTGAAAGAGTCAGTGTAGAGGAGTTTCCATCCTAAGTGTTGGAAAAGGAGTGAGATTTTGGTAATATTTGCATACATGGAGCTGTGGTTTTCAGCTGAGGAAGGGGAGGGGCTGAGGAAACCTGGCCATCTGTGCCCTACATGGAAGGATACAAAAAAAAAAATCAGCTGAGGCTTTGCTTTCTGTGCTTTTCCCTGGCAAGACTCCGCTCCTGGGATGAGGAAGAGTAATGTTGCTAAAACCATCTGGGGTACAGAGAAAGCTTATGACAATGATATGGATGTAGGAGGAACTCTCGTATGACGAAGGAGTTTCTTGTTCCTAGAAGAGAGGAGATAAGAAAGAGCATAAGAAAACCTTACAATATAATGTACAATACTGAGAAGGTGCATCAGGAAATGATGTTCTTTATTTCATAACATGAGGACATAAAAGTTGTTCATGAAGTGATAAATATAACCTTTCTATGGGGTAGTACTTTGCCAAAAGTGTATAATTAATCCCAGGAACTTAAGAACAACACTCAGAAATCAGAAAGGGACATCTATACAAATAAAAACATACTTAATTTGTTACATGGTACAAACACGTCATGTGAAATACAAGATCATAACATTCATCAGTTAAGACAAACTCAGAGAAATTTATGACAGAAATAGTACTCACCTCTTCTTGCTCTGATAAATAGAAGTATCTTTTTCTTAACCTTTTAAAATTAATGATATTTTAGTCATTAGAACACATTTTTAGGCTTTATAGAAAGAAAAATCTGAAGACATGGTTCCAAAACTTGGGGGATGTAGATAAGAAGAGCTCCCCACCTCTTCTTCCTATCCTTCACCGAATTTCCCCAGCTGTGTCTTTGTTCAGGAACAGATGTTTGTGAAGCTGTGCTTTAAACTGAAATTACATGAAAAAGCCTTATTTCTAGCAAAAGTTAATATTTTAGTGACCTGATTTACAAATTTTTCTCCCACTGATGGCAGTTGCTCAGAAAATGGCATAGTCAGCTGTGCTGCAGGGGAAGTACAAACATTCTGGAGCATGGAAACCTCTGGAACTGTTTCTCTGTCCGAGTTATCTCCTGAAGCAGCAGCGAGCGGTGTGGAGCTGGCCAGGCTGTTGTGAGCCCCGTTCCTGGTCCCGGTTTGACGACAGCAGCTCCGTGCTCTGCAGGGAGTATCGGGCTGCTGCCCGAGGAAGGGCACTGGCAGGCTCCGGGTGATTATGTGCCTTTGCAAAAGCAGCGGGTGGAAACTGATGGAAAAGGTTACTGCACCCCAGCCCATCTGCTCAGCATCAGCCTCCTACTAGATGGACCCTCACATCTGCCAGTTGTTACCCTTTAATTGGAAGTTCAGGTGTAGCCCTTTTGGTTTAAGGAGAGGCCAAACTACAGCCCATCAGTCAAGAAAAGAGAATGTACTTGGCAAAAAAAATGCAGGTTTTTGATAATCCAGGTCATGCTCACATGAGTCATAAATGTACTGGGCACTTGGTTCCTTTGGTCAGATGGTTAATCCACCCTTAAATGACAGAGGACTGTGAATTCTTCTTCCAGTTTCTCTTATAAGGAATTCAAACAACCTCAGATCTCTTGGGTTGTAATTTTTATTTTCAATCTTTATTATTTAAAAGGCTGCTCATGCTAGCTACAATGTCCCCCTTTAAATAAATACTTGCTGATCTATTGATCTGTATTAGTAACATTTGTGAGGTATAGAGTCAACTACAGAACCAAATCAAATAAAAGGCCAGTTTTAATTTCCTTATTTCATTCTCAAATAGCTATGAATACTCTATACTCTGCAATTTAAACCAATACGATAGTTCTGCTTTTGAAGCATGAAGTAAAGGACTATTAGTAAAAAACATCAGAGCTAGGGTTTCTCATGCTTGTGCTCATCTGATCTTTTCCAGTTTAGTTTAAGTACTTAAAGAATGTTTTGGCTGCCTATCCTAGGATCAGTTTAGCTGAAACATGTTAGAGAGCCCTCATTTACCAGTGTCTGTAGCAGATTTGAGGAATAAAATTTTGGAAGGGGGGAACATTAATAAGCAGCAGAGAGCAGGTGTATCTTTCATTAATGTAGCTGCTCTGTAGGAGGATAGTGGAGGGTATATCTTTAGAAAGATAATATTTATGTAATTCAGAAAAGGCTCTAAAGCCTGGACAGCCTGGCTTACTTATCTTTGAGAAAATTTTTCTGAAACACTAAAGTTTCAAAATAAATCTCTAATAAAAAAATTAAATGAAATCTCAGCTTTTTTTTTTTTTAATTCTGAAATCTTACTTCCTATTTGGCTTTTGTTTAGGTAGACTAGTATTGCTAATAAAAAGCAACAGCTTGTAAAGCTATTAAAGATACTACATTGAAGTTATTAATAATAGCAAAAGTATAACTGGCATTCAGATAGGTTGCAAGCAGACAAAATTCTGCATTGATTAAATGACATAATATATACTCTTGTGAGGTCCCTTGTGTTTGTCCTTATCCAAATGGAAAGGATTTTCTAAACTACAGTTAAATGTTGGACCTGATCCAAGTTAGTTGTTAGTGAGAGTTGAACTGGGCTCATAAAAACATGAAAGGTTCAGCAGCATACAAGTATTTTAGAGGAAGTTGATTTGAAATACTAGGAAACTCAAGTGAGTTTAGTTTTGCAATGTGTAGAATGAAAATAATGCTGGAATCTTCATTTATAATGTTTATTTTTAATTAATAAACATCCCGACATTCTCCCTTGTTTAAAGGAAAAAGACAAAACAACCCATACACTACAACAAAACCTGTGTAGTTGTTTTGAGGATGTTCCAAACCACATACTAGAATAAAAATAGTGCAAAGTCTCTTGTTTCTAAAGATCTCTGAAAAAATATATTACAAATGTATAGCAGAAGAGTCCTTAAGGGCAGTGAAGCCTCCTAATTGTTACTGACATTATCTCTTGCCATCTGCTTTCTGAGGCAGAATAAGAACTTTGTAATGAGGATTAGGAGAGGAGGACAATGAAAGCATGCTCCAGGAGCTGCTGGAGTATTCTCTGCTTTCATAATAAATCACAGGATAACTTTTTTTAACAACAGGCTTTTCATAATATATTTTGCCTAAACTAATATAAATAACCTAAGAATTAAAATCTGCTGCATAATCTCAAAGATGTTTGATTTATAGTCAGTTGCTTTATTAAGCCTTTCTGTAAGATACTAAAAGTATGCGAAGTAGCCTTTACTGCGTGGACTTGGATGTCTGCACTGTCAATATCCTCCCTTCAGACTGGTGCAAGCCCATCATGCAGACACACACCCTTGGGCTGTGTGTACACCAGAATTAAACTATGAGTAAAAGCCATTCCAAAGCTGCACAGAAACTTAGCTCACATCCATTTTAAGCCCAGATTTGCTGTCAGTGCGACAGATCTGAGCTCTTAGCAGATTTTTGGCAGATTGTGTTCATTTCTGCCTTCATTATTGTTTGTTGAACTGTGCCCCAGTTGCAGTTTGCCCTGTGTGGATTAGTACTTCAAAATAATTTTAGAAGAGAGCTTCATTTAGGTTTATTCTTTTGAGTTTGGATGTTTCTCTCCCAAATATGGAGGGAAGTTCGTTTTGCATTGTTGTAAACATGGGTGACCACTTAGTGAGAAATTTTGCTTTGTGCTGAGATTCCTCCCATAGGACGAGTCATCTAACCTGATTGTGACCCATTTAAAGGCCCTTGTGCCCAAGGTGTAAGCAGTCTGCTGACTTGTGTTGTTTTTGCTACCATTTTGATACTGTGATATTGTAGGAGACTGACATGAGTTGGGCTGTGCACTTGAAATGAATAAATCCTGTGTACTCAGCATCAGTTTTGTTTCTGGCTACATCAGCGCAGTCACATTAGCTCAGTTTTATTTCCAATGCTTTAAATCCTGCTGATTTGGATTTGTTTTATGCACCCTTGTCCTGCAGCATGTATAAACATTATCCTTGGTGCGGTTGGGCTGGTGATGGGCAGGCGTGCTCGGGAATCAGATAAAACCGCCTGGCAAGCTGGGTCTCGCCAGATGGCCATTTCTGTTTTATGTCAGTTTTGTCACTTCCCTAACAAGAGCAAGTCCCAGTGCAGGAGGAAGGTAAGGAATGTCTTACCATTGGTGTTCCCTGAAGTGAGCTAGGGGTTTCCTAGAGATGGATGCTTCTTCTGTAATCACCCATCTCTGTTTGAAACATTCCCCTTTTTCCTGCTCCTTTTATCATGAGGTTTGAGGTGTAAGAAGTGAGAGAGTAAGGAAGGAGAAAAACCCAACTGAAGTACACCCTAAAATTTGTCAGGCACAGTTATAGACTGCAATGAGATGCTACATATTGGGGTTTTCCAGTCCAAAGATCACCTTCTGCAAAGAGGCTGAAAAGGGTAGTGTCATATGAATAGTGGCAGTGGAGCTTGCTGACTGAAAGCTGTGATACAGGCAGTGAAGCAGAAAATTTCACAAGAAATTAATGTGAAACTATACAGAGGAATCAACAGATATGGCCAGATATGTTCAGTTTTTCTGAGTTTTTGTGGGTGGTTTTTTTTTTTTTGTGTTGCTAGCTGTAAATACAAAAATGTCAGGGATATGGGTGGATTGATAAACGAAGACAGCTTTTCTGTCTCCAGTGGTTGCATGGAGATCCTGATTCAAGAACCTAAAATGAAATCTGTGTGTTAGGTTCATGTACTAGGTATGAAGTCTGTAGTGAGCTCTAGTAACAGCTAGAAGATTAACACAACTTTGGTCTCTGCAAAGGACTCAATCCTGAAGTATCTTCTAAAAAAAAAAGTGCAATTTTTTTTTTTTTGTAACAATAATGTATGGGAAATGTAGGTGCTGCAATTACTTTTAGCAAGTAAATTTTGGACATAAACATTCAGATGGCATAAAAAGGTGGAATTTTATTCTCAGTAAAAATGTTTGTGTAACCATACAAACAGAATGGCTTGCAGCCTCTTATATGTTCTATACGATGTGAAAACACTAAGACTGATTAAAATGGTCTTTCGTAATTTAAAAACTAAAGGCACCATGCTAAAGTGTATAACTTAATTTCTGGGTCACGTGGTATGATTTTACTAGAAATACCTTCTGATTGCATTTGCTGTTAAGGTGAATGTTGCTTCTGTTTTCTTTGTCCTTCAAAATTCTATTTGGGATTTATAATGTTAGAATCTATGAAACTGAGCTTCTTATTTTCAGGAGATAGTTGTATTTCTGTATTACCTTAATGTAAAATGGTAGTGGTCTTCATTAACAGAAAAGGTGACTGAAAGACATGGCATTTTTAATATAGTATATGAGAACAGAAGTGCCCCTTTCACTTATCTGATCATTTCATGCATGTTAGCTTTCCATCTTTCAAGCAGTGGGCTGTAAGCGAATTTCAGGAATTTTTAATGTTCTTGCAGAAGGCTGTACATTTGTGACCCAAGGATTAGTAGATAGAGGGTAATACCTCTTAATTTGGGGTCATGAATGCTTGGCGGTCATGTGCTGACCTTACAGTCATTCCATGTCTGAATTCCCATCCTTCAGTTGTTTGCTTTGCTAGCTGAAGGGCCTTCCCACAAAGGCAGCAGTAGGAAAACATTCAGAAAGTGTATTTTGGCTGTGAATTCTCTCAGAACCACGGTCCGACACCAACCACTGCTTTGGGATTTTTAATGAGATTGGAAACCAACTGCAGATTGCATAGAAACATGTTCACCCACTATGTCATACAATAAATGGCTTCTCTTTTTCCCTCTTTGGAGGGTTTGTGGAATAAGTTCCTGGACTTCTAGTACTTGAAAAACAAAATGAAATTGTACCTGTATCTGATGAATACATTTCCCTTCAGCTAATGCCTCAACACGTAATGTGTAACTAAATGATCACATGCTGTTGTTTTATGCTGACTTTATTCGGTCTAGAAGATGGACAGAGCTCATTTAATGCATTGCTCTGTTCCTCTCCATACTGCTACATTTATATAGCTTCAAAGTCTATTTATTGCATGCTGTTTGAACTCTCTTCTAAAAAAGGCATCCTACGTGGCCTTTTCTTTGATATTCACTCAGTAGTATCTGAATCATCCACAGACATTACTAAGTTACCTTTACATGACCTGTATATGATGAGGCAAATGTATTATTTCTGTTTTATGAATGCAGAGGAGACAAAAGATGCTTGCCTGTCATCCCTGCCAACTATGTGTGTCTATTTTGAAAGTATTAAGAGGTGACATTTTTCAGAGTATTAAGCATTATGCAGGTTCTGAAAGAAAAGATTAAATGTTGGTTTTAGTTTGGGTCAATTCTCATTTGCTTTGCCATTCAGCCCAGCAGACAGTTGTGTTTGTATAACTGGGTGTCAAGAAGGAGAGTCTAGAAATGGTGTGACAGGGCAGAAACTGCTTAAGTCAATATCGCAACTGAAACCTCAGCAGATCATACCTGACCATGAAATCTGGTGAAAGTAATTATGGAACTAATCACACTTTGAGAAACCTTTGTCTCAAACTAGATACCCCCAAAAAATATAGATTGGCTAACGAGTAATTAGCATTAAATTAGATGGCAGTCCTATAGCAGGGATGAAATCCATCTTTCTAGGACAGGTTCAGTGTAATGCAAAAATCTTTTGTCTTTTAAATACACTGAAAAATAACATAACCACTCTGTAGAGAATGAGACTTGAAACTGTTTTCCATTGTTTAATGGGATCCCAGTGTCTAAAGACAGAGGGGCTCTAATAAAGATCTTACCAGTCTTTCCATGACATGAATAAAAGGACTCTAGATTTTCAATATTATTTATTTTTTCTTAATGTGAAGGTACAGATTTTTTTTATCTGTGCTCAGAATGATTATTTGGCATTCCATGGATAGATAGGAAGAGGGAACTTTGCTCTGAAGACCAATATGATAAGAAAGTGCATTACCGAAATATTGACATACATATATGCATCCATTATATTGCTGAAGATTTTAAAGTCATATTTGCTCTTAGGTAAGTCTTTCTTTTAAACTAATGTGAAGTATTCAATATACTTTTTCCCTAGTGGGAATATACATGTAAACATATGTAAATATGGCTAGGTAGATTCTTATTTTCCTCTTAAAGAGTGTGTGAAGCTGGTTTGTTTTGATGGAAAAAGGTGGGAAAGAATTCATTATATATTTTAAAAACCAGAAATTCCTTTTAGGTATTAGTGGATAGTTGTTTTGCAGTAGGCTACGTAAAGGATTTTTCCAAGAAAAATGTGGAATTTATCACTCAGAATAAGTAATGTGCAACAGGGCAAAAGAGGGTACTCTGAGACTAGTGCTGCCAGTGATGTGTTTTCCTGGGTGAAATCTGATTTTATTGACTAGAGGTAGTCAGTAGGCTTCTGTTAACAGCCATAAGTACTGCCAGAACAGGGAACTGAAAAAAGACAGTGAATCTGCCAGACCCTGCCGAGAGAGGTGAATGTTCCACTAGAAATCACATTACTCTGGAATTCCTGATTGTTTCAGACTTGCAGTTTTGAGGTGAAAACTCTTCACCTGCAGCAGTTAAGAGGTCAAAACTATTGTAAAAATTCCAAGGTCTGCTTCTGTCACGTAAGAAAATATCTATGGCAGTGACTTGCCAGCAATTTTTTTTTTCTGAGACCCCATAAAATCTTGCATTGAGGGTATATTTTCCTGGATAGCAAATTTCAGCTAAGTGACAGTAAGCCAAGACTTGCCTTAATTACCCTTTGTGATCTCTCAGAAATATTCCATAGACCAAAGGCATCTGCAAACCACAGGTTGAGAACCACTGATTTAAGGAGGTGGCAGTAGTTAATTGTTCACGTGTCATTGTTAAAATGAGCATCAATTCACTCTGAGGATGAACTGTCTTTTTGCTGTGACTGGTGATTATGGTTTTGTAGCGGTATAATTGCTAGTCTAATAGAGGTAACTAAGGTTAACGACAGAGATAAGTAAATATCATCAAATTATTTCCTGCCTCTAATCCTGGTAAGATAGAAAATATATTAACAAATCCCAACAAACCTCCAAATTTATTATGCCCTGAAGGAGGGTGTTTGAGCTTTACTAATATGTGGCAGATCGCATGCCAGATAAGCCCTAGTAAACATAATTTTCAGGTGATAGTTTGCTTTCAGAGGATTATCCCATTAAAAGTTGTGCAGGGTTTTGGAGCAGAGCTGTAGGAGCTTTTATTAACTGTCATAATTTTAAAGATTTTACTTGTTGATACTGAATGTGGACATGTATGACATAATTGCTTTGGCTGGTTGAAAAATAGTGCCTATTGTAAATTGAGAATGAGTCTGTGGTCTGCAAAAACAGCTGTAATAAATTGTAAGGTGTGTGTTGTGCATGTTTATTTTCTAAAAAAAATTTGAGTTGTTTCGTCTCAGAAGCTGTTACTGGGAGAAAAAAAAGCCTTTGAAAAAAACAGGCTTTTTCTGTTACTGAATAAAAATGAGTTTATGAAATTGGAGAGGAATATGTGGTTATGTTTGGTTGCTTTATTGCTATAGCAAATGTTGAGAGTGATTAAAAAATAAAAATAAAAAGAGCAGGTAGATATAAGTACCTAGGAGATACATCCCTAACTTCGGGTTTCCTGCTGACATAGGTGACACGCTGGCAGTGCCTCCGGGCACAGGCTAAATGCTGATTTGTCTGGGACATGTAATCCTGGATCTTGGGAACCAGCAGAATGGAAGAGAGTGTTGTGCCATGCCCCTTGGGGAGACAGTCACCCTCCCAGACACTGTGTGAGAAGGAGATTCAGTTTGATTAGTACAGTATGAGAAAGAAATCGTCTTGCAGGTAAATATTTCCAGCATTTGTGCCAATGCTTGATGCTGCAGCAAGAGGAAGTGGATGTCTCTTCTGTAGGGATGTGGGGATGAGCCTGAGATCCCAGGAAAGCTGCAGTGCGCCTACTCCCTTGGCAGCAGTTACAGCCGTGCTTTTCCAGGCGTTGGGGAGGATAATCAAAACAATGGTGGCATGTAATTTACTCAGAAGCATTTCATTATTTAGATGGTTGTGGAATGACCAAATCCAACTGGTATGCAGGTGGTGATCTGGTAGTCTGGAAGCAGATGCAGTTTTATAATGTAGGTTTCAGTTCATATACGGGAATGACTTAAAACAGCTATATTTTTTTTCCTAGCAAGCTATAAATGAGTCCTTGGTTTGCAGTTGTATTCAATTATTTTAAACCTATTTACAATGTATTCTATTGTAAAGCCGTGACCTTTGATCTCCAGAATGGTTACATGTCTTTTGTGGGAAGCAGGAAGTCTTGGGGCAAGTGACACTTGCAGTGCAGTTTATTTTACTTAGACTTTGATTCGCCCCCCTCCCCCCTGTTTCTAGAACTGAAGACAAATTTCTGTTTCTATTGGATTATAAACAGGTTCTGGATAGCTTCAGCTGCTGCATAGTGCAGTGATATTTTAATTTGCTGGGTAGACATGTTTACTGTGTACTGTGTAGTTTATGAGTGTTACCATAAATGAGGTAATCTTGCATCTTGGTTTCCATGTGTGAAACATTACATGAGCTAATGCAGCTGTGCCACTGCTTGCTGGGTATTAGTAGACTTTATTTGGACGTAAAGTTTATACTGAACTACTTTAAATATTTGTGCTAAAACTGGTACTGCTGCTTTTTTGATGTGTTTTATATGACACTGACCGATGCCAAGTTTCACAAAGCAATGTAAGAATGTACATTCTGCTTTGTGCCCCATTGTTCTCAATAATGGAGATTCCAGAGTGAAATAATATTAATGACAAAATTTTTAATTTATGTTCGGTTAGTGTTTCAGGGACTGGTTTATATTAAATATACAGAGGAACAGTAGCTTCCTAGCATACTGTAGCAGTCCTAAACCACACACATTCTCTCCAAAGTCTGGATTTGGAATCTGAAATGACACATGTGGGTTGTGAGAAAGGAGAAAGTTGATTTCTGCCCCGTGTTTGAAGGAATACGTAAAGATTTTTCCATGGTTCAGTTTTGCCTACCAACATCCTTGAATCATCATGTTTTATGAAAGTCTATGTTTTTAGCATCCAGGGCTGTATTCTTCTTACTTAATTAAAAATACTGCACATTTTCAGTTTATGTAGCTAGTTAGGAAGGTGTAATACACAGTAAGCTATAAAATATGTCAGTGTATTTTGCTAACTCTAGTATTAACACTTGCATGTAATTTCTTGGGCTGAACTTAATTTATGTTCTTCTTGATAAGTCAGAATAAGGGACATCTGTGAAGCACATTTAAAAAGACACTAAAATTATTTTGTATGATTAAGTACTTACTTTTAAGTACTAAATAAACAGGTAGATATATTTTCATAAGCCACATTAAAAGGGCCTCGTCCTGCTGAAGAGGTGTTCTGAAGATCTCAAACACTACCTCGTGCTTTTCTCAGAATAGAATTGGAAATTATTGTGACATGGAAATTCATCTTTAAAGCACTTAGCTGGACAATGTAACCAGTTGCTGCTTTCTTCCCTACGTGTGTCCTTTGCTTCTTGCTCTTCATTCCCTTATCTGTAACTTCAGCTCCTCCCACACACTCCAGTGACACTGCAGCTGAGGCAGCTCCACCAGTGAATTCACTGGTGTGAATGTGCTGCCTCTCCAGATCCAATTGCATGGATATTATGGATATTTTTAAATTTGTATTGTATTGTGAATATAGTTTGTGTGTAAATTATACTTGAGTTTCTTACAGTAACTTTGCTCCTTGTATGAATTAGGCACTGTGAAGTGTTTAATCAGAGGAACGCGGAGTCATTTTGCATAGTCAGAAACAAAATTACTGTCTGGCATGGTTTTGATTTCTTTTTGCCAAAACCAGGAATTGTCTAAAGGAGTAGTCTTTGGGATTTAGGTATTTAAAAAGTACAAGCTTGCTATACATATGGAATTAATGAAGTCCTTTATAAAGAAGAAACTTTCAAAAAAGATTTTGAAATCTTACTGTTGTTAATATTTGCATTAAATACTCCTGTGTGTACAGAGATTAATGTAAGACTCAATGTAAACCTAGTTGCTTGTTTTCGTATTTTTATTAATTATGTGCTTTTTACCAGCTGTATGAAACAGTTTGTTTCCCTTGAGTGGAACAGCAGCTGTAAGGCCTTTGAAAATATTCGTTAGTGTACATCTCACTCAATATAATGTGAGCCCCCCACTGTTTTATGTAGAAGGATCTGTAGGTTATATACTGAACTTTGTCTACAATCCGTTTTTACTTATTGTTGCCAGTAAACTTTTAAAAATTTTTGCATTCTTAATCTCCAGACTTTCTCACTTTGAATTTTGCTGTCCTTTGTGTTTTTCGTTAAGCTGTTGCCCTTGAAATTGTTAGTTTGCTTAAGTTGAAGCTTTTATAGTTCATCAGTTTCCTAATTAAATAGTTTTCTAATTCTGTGGATAGACGGTTAAAAATGTGAATTCTCAAGTCTCAAATTCACCTAGGCAATTAAAAATTACACTGTATTTTGAGGCCTAAAATTTTTGGTAATGCTTTTCACCTCTTAACTTCTGCATAACCGTAAAGAATGAATTGTGGCTTTCAGGGTCTGGCAGTGTAGCCCCTCTCCTTCTTCTTGGTTTTCTTGTGCAGACATTCTGGAGGAGGGAAGGTATTTCTTCTTTTCCTCCCTCTTCCCCAATCCTGACATTGTAAGTGCTGGTCAGACAGGATTTGTGCCTGGCAGTCACTACCACCTTCTGCTGAATTTCCATGGTTAGGCAGCCACCATCACTTTCTCTTCCTGGTAGTTTTGAATCTTCTCCCCATTTGAAGGTTTCTCACTGTGTGCTTGAGCATTGCCCTCCCAAGTTTTGGGCAGAACTAACTATAATGTTATTGTGTAGTGGCAGTGAAGTGGCTGGGGAACAAGCACTGAAACACAAGGCAGCTGATGAAATTTCTGTCCATAAATGAGTCACAAGCTTTTCAGAAATCTCTTTCCTACAAGCACCTTTATTTTTCATTTTGTGCATAGAATGTGATACTGAATTTCTACCACAGATTCATGACCCAGGACCTATAAGATAATTCTAATATTTAAAAACGAATAACAGTCAACAAGTTGATTTTAAAAACCTTTTGCATTTTAGTATTTTTAGTCCTCCGATGTCTAGAAAAATATTTTGGCAATATCTTAACTTTCAGCAGAAACAGATATAACTATGTCAAATATGGAGCCATGCAATTTTAATTGTCATCATGTCATTATAATAATACTATTTCCCACATACACACTTAATTTTTTGCAGGTAAAAGGTTTTTGTCTTCTTCTACATCTCTATTTGTATGCACACACTAAGCTGGACATTTTTCTTGTGAGTTTTTAGTATTGCCAATAATCATACACTAAGAATTTCATTTCGGCTCACAACAATAGGGCTTTTCATAGGTAATTTGAAGGATAAATCAGTAATTATGCATTTAATTGGCTAATAAATCATAGCACATTTCCCTTATTTTCTGTAGTGCTATGATAAATCTTTATAATGTGGCCTGGTGTATTTTTGTAAAGAAGAAAACTAAAGGGCTTGTTTAGTGTATGTACAATGCAGTAGTGACATAAATATGTAAGGCCCTCTAAGGTGTTTGTGTTATATGAGAAGTCCCTGTGATTACCTGCTCAGGGATTTTATGAATGTACATTTTAAAGGATGTATTGAAGTTTTAGATTTTACCACTATATCATGTATATATTTAGTATGTAAATAGTGGAGGGGAGCTTACTCAAGCTAAATTAAATTTACAAAAAATGCTGCAGTATAACTTTATGAAATCTTTGCACTTATGATTCTGATTGTTATGGTATCAATTCTCAAACTTTTACAACTTTGTTAATTTTCAGAGTTGTATTTTTTTTTAATGGCAAAGAGAGATTTATTCAAATGCTTTAAAATTTGAGAAAGGTTTTAGGTAGCAGAGTCTCTGCATGTCATTTCCATCAACACTGCAGGTTCTGATATTTCATTTCCTTATGAGAAAAGTTGTGGGATCATTTTGTATGTTTGTTCTCATTTGGAGGATGAATTTTTCCAAAAATATTTAATGAATGAAATAACATTAACATTGCCACAATTAAATGATGAATAAAGACCAGGTTAGGTACGAAAGAGTGAAATGTAGTCTAAATCCCTTCTTGCTTGTGGAAAAGCACTGGCCATTTTATTCTTTGTCTTCATGAGAGGAAACTGCAGAGGATGGTTGTTACAATACAGATTGGGATTAACATAACTCATTTACAAGAATTTAAGGCATGAATGACATTGAATTATATGCCTAGCAAATTCTGTCATCTCAGTGGCAAGGCCAGTACATAAAGTCACCAAAAAACTTTGTTCTAAAAGTTTTCTGAGTAAGATGGAATTTTTATGTGTGTGTATTTCCATGTCAGCTCATCCCTGGAATAGACTCAGTATTGCTGCAATAGAAGATGGTTCTGAGAGAAAAGGAATAGTTTTTTTTAAGCTAAAACTTTACAATTAATTATTTTATAGAACAATTTACAACATTTTCTAGGTGGAGTGAATATAGCAAGATTTATATTAATACAGAACAATGTTTCCAACAAGATTTTAGTATGTGTGCATGCAAGCTAAGTGGTAGTAGGACATACTTTATTAATACATTCCATAAAACAAATCCACTTGCATGGGGTGGCTGCATAAAAGCCTATTATTTTAATGATTTATTTAATTATAAAATGTCCACTTGAATCTACCTACATCCTGGGGGTGGGGAAAAAAGATATTTAGGGAATTAGAGAACACTGTAAGATGAAGGATTAATAAATGGCTTCTAGTATTACATTAATAAACAATTGGAATATTCTGCATTAAGGTCAAGGAACTCAACCTACAGTGCTCAGCTGTCCTCTGTGCCAGTCCCCAAATTAAATACAGCAAACACTCAGTGGGACCAGTCAGAGAAGTTCATTTTACTTTGATTTTGTAGCAATCAAGCACATCCTCTCTAATCCTTGTGTGGCAAGAATTCTCTCACCAGCTTGTCACATAATGAGCATTTTTAAAATGTGACTATTTACAATTATCCCAGCTATTTCATACTTTTACACCAATAATGAAATAGAGAATAAGTTCTTTCCAAGGAGCTATAGGTATTTTGTCTTTGATTCTCACAGTTTTCTTCATCATTTATTTCAAACCCATGGTAGTTGGAAGGCAGACATGGAACAGAATCTGGAATTGAAACCTAAACTTTGATTAAACAAAATGGTAACTTCCTGAACCGTCTTCCACAAAGGTGCAAGGGAAAACAATTTCCCCACATTCACTTACCACATACATCATTATGAAAATGCACTACATGGCTTCAGTAATTTACGAGTGTGGAGCAAAAAAGAGATTTCAATTCAGAAACACAGCCCACTGCAGCCATACTCCTCCTAATGTTTGATGAATAACTCTTATCCATTTACCCACCATACCAGTCCTGAAATTGTCCCATCGCCACCAATTTATTTTCTATGGGCATCATATTATATTGTGTTGTATTCTGTTACAGCGCAATGGAAAAGAAGTGGGAAGAGGGTGGGAGTCAATCATTAAGATACACGTTTTAAGCAAAGACTGTGTCTGTTCTTTGATTGACAAGACTACAGTAACATTTATACATCATGTGCTTCTACATTTGGATTGTATTTCTGGTTCTTTTTCTTCACTTGTGAGTTAGAAGTTCTTGGCAAAGCTGAATATACAAAATAAGTATAAACCTCACTGCAAAGATGGGTCCCTCAGAGAGAGAGGGAGAGAGAGAGGAGAAAATGATTTAATGCAATAATGATTTTAGCTATACACAAGCATCCCTTTTTTGTCTCGATTTGTTAAATTACCTGACGTCTCCATGTGTAATTTAAACAAAATTTTGTTCTCTAGTCTTTCTTCCTTTTGAGCTATCTTCTCAAGGAGAAGGATGATGAATGGAAACATAAACATAGCATGAGAATGTGAACTAGTTCCCAAACATTTCAGTGGTTTTTATAAACAACTGGTCATTGTTACCTTTTGCTGGATTACAGTTTCCTTTAGAACAACAGTGCTCTTCAGCTGCATTACAAAGTTGATTCTAAATGTTTTTGCATAGTTGCTTAAAGGCTTTAATGTTTAAATAATGGTTATATAATTATACATTGTTTAAACAATTAGCTTTTAAGGCTAGCAATAAGCTCACATTTTATACACATACTACCAAAAAATGATAATGAAACTGCATTTAAAAGATACAAACTGACCGTAGAGTGAGCAATCTGAGTTCACGGACATTTGTTTCGATTTTAAAATTTGATTTTTAACATGCCTGTTTTCATTTGGAACATTACTCGTCATGCCTGCCATTCTCTTCGGCTGGCCTTTGAACACAGAAACGGGCAGCAGTGAGTTTTTCACTTTCTGAATCCGATTTTCAGCATTCCTGGTGTGTTGTGTGCCCTCTTCTCTGTGATAGGAAGTGCCAGCTTGCATCTCACTGGTCTACACGGTCACAAAATGTCTGAGGTTTGAACTGAATGCTTGGAAGGGCAGGATTACATTACAGCATTGTTAGTTGTCCCCTAAGACATTGTGGCAGCTGTTGATTTATATTTTGAAACAATCCAAACAAAAGCAATTGACACAAATTAAGGTAATGATTAGTATTTTAACTTCTAAAAAGTGTCATATTTTGGGTGTGCTATTTCTACTTAAGGTATGATTTGTTTGCCTTTCTAAAATAACGCCGAATCTTCTCGAATGGCATTCATAGAGTGATTAAATTAAGAATTTTTTAGATGTATAACAGTTTACTGCAGTAGCAGAAAATCTAAGTATAAAAAAGTTAAATACATTTTGTCTATTTTATAGAAGCATTTTAGAAATAATGTTTTACAGCCGCACTATGTTTTCATTTTAGATACTGTATAGCTTTAACGACTTTCTAATTTATACAATTTTTGTTTCATTGTCAAAACATTTAATTATATCATGTCTTGAAGGTGTAAAGCTGTCAAATAAATCAGAGGCTCAGTGTAAACGTTTGGTGAATTGCTTTTGCTACCATACTGTAGTTGTTGCTGGGTGGTTAGTGGAACTTTTTTAAAGCATTTACTCAGCAGGTACAGGACAGCACTGGCACAATGAATTGCTGATTGCTTGTAAAACAGCAGGCAGTAATGCCCTCACTCTTTGGAGCTCCGCTTTGTAAAATCAAGTGGCAAGACAGCATGGCACAGAGAGCCAGCTCACAGCAAATGTGTTTTCTGCCTAAGGGCTGCTGGAGATTGCCAATTCTATTCCCCCCAACAACAACAACAAAAATAGATACGTGTGATTGCTGTTTTTCACAGCGCAAAAAAATAAACTTCCCACCACTAGAGGGTAGGGAACGTGTTCATGCTTTATAAAATTTGGCAACGTGGGCATGGAAAATGGAAAGGTTGCTTTTCTCAGTGGAGGACTTAATAGCTGTATTTCAATAAAATGAAATTTAAAACCAAAAACAAATAAACAAACAAACAAAACAAAAAAAAAAAAACAAAACAAAACAAAAAACCAAAGCAACAAAAAAAAAACCCCAAAACAAAACAAGATGACAAAAAAATCAGACGAACAGCTTGCAGGTGCTTTTAAAATGTTTAATCTCCGTCTGAAAAGAGGCGACCCTTCTGGTTTTGGACTAATATTTTGTCGCGGTGTCAGTACAAACTGCAGGCTGCCCGGAGCCGGGTTTGGATGAAGTAAATTAGTTCTACTTTGAAGCTTTTCTTCTCTGCCCCTTTCAGAGTGAATGGGGAAGCCCTGGGCCGAGAGCTGCTTTTCATTAGTGCCCCCACGTACCTACTTGAAAGGGAGAGCTCTCCTAGCGCACACAAACACGGCGCTAGAGCAAAGCTGCCCTTGCCGCACGGCTCCTCGTCTCCCTTTCCAGTCAGGTGCTTCCCAATCAGAGTTAATTACTGCGGTCATTTATTCCAATCACCCTCGCTCCGTGGTGGGGTGGCCCTGTTTGAAAGCCGCCGCGGGGTCCCCGGGAGCGCCTCATTAGAGCCGGGGCCGCTCCTCCGCCCAGCACATCCCCGCACCCCTTAACCCCTCCCTGGCCGGGAACGGGGCTCGGAGCCCCGGGCAGCGGGGCTGGGCACGGGCCCGG
>VXBQ01011625.1:528587-567708 GCA_013400175.1 Phainopepla nitens | reverse complement strand
AGGGGGTACCTGTGGCACTGAGGTGACAGAGGTGGGAGGGGGTACCTGTGGCACTGAGGTGGCAGAGGTGGGAGGGCACCTCCACACCTGAGGTGACAGAGATTGGAAGAGGTACCTGCAGCAGTAAGTGCCTTGTGGTGTGAAGGTGGTGGTACTGTATAGCTATGGGTTCCTTTCAGTTCTCTGGGTAAAGCTGCAGTTTCAGAAAATGTTCTGAGTTGGAAGGGACCTACAAGGATCACCGAGCCCAAGTTTTGAGTAAATGGCCCATAAGGTCCCTTATAGCTCTGGTGAAACAATGGCCTGATGGTGTCCTTGTGCTAAGCATCCTCTGGGTAAGAAAGCTGCATGCCACTCCACAGGCTTATTAGAGTGTTATTTGATTAAAACCTTGTAATTTGGTTGTTGCTGCTTTAATACATGGCATAATATTGTGCTGGTTTTTTTTTTTGTTGTTTTATATATTTGTCAGCTTTTTTTTTTTTTCCATCCTGAGAAGTAACATCATACATAGTTGCTTATTTTCCCTCTAAAGAGCAAGAGCTGCCCCTGGGAGTTCAGCTTCTGAATTAAATGGTTATTTGGAAGATGAGAGTTAAATAACATTTTACTACAGTATATTTTTACTTTATATCTAAATGTTAGGGGGTTTTTTAGCATATCTATGAAGACAAAGTTATGTTGTTAATATAAGGGAAAATTCTAGGGTTTTCTAGCATCTTATTTAGCTTGTAACGAGAGAATATGTAGTTAATAAAAATGTTAATAACTGACCATATGCTTTTTCAGCATTCAGCCTCTGAATGTTCATAGTATTCATCTCCTGTGCCCTTCCTACTAACATGGTTCATGGCAGAGTAATATAAAGGTTATGAAAAGTTTGCTCTCAACTGGCTGCAGACTGTCTGTTGCACTTGGAGGTGTTTATGCCTTGGTTTCCTGAGCATGCTCAATATACTCAATATATCACTTGTCTTTCTGTGTACAGCTGTCAGTGGAAATTTGAGGCTGGTTAGGTGAAAGAAGGGAATAAAATCTAGAAAAAATTACTCTATTTACAAGAAAGCATTATGAATAAAGCTGTTTGAAACTTTACCATACAATACATCATGATATTAGAATAAAAAATCAGGAATTTTGTGTTTTCTAAGGATGGATGTTTTAAGAAGTAATTTATAAATACAGTTCATTTTCAGTTTGATTTCTTTCAAGCACTGAACTTTACTCTTTAGAGCTCTTTGTTCTGTTATGAATTCCAGTCCCAGCCAACCTCCTCCCAGGGACCATGAGGCAGCCCAGTGAATCCACTGGGAGAGGGAATGACACAGTCCGGACAGGGGCAGTGTTCTCCTTAATCAGGAAACTGGGATCTCTTGCCCTAAAGTGTTTGATAGGTGAGCCATCCTGAGCACCAGTTTGTCTGGATCCAGACTTTCCGATAGCTTGGATAGTTTGTTATGCAAATGTGCCAGAACAAGATGTTAAATGGGAACCTGCTGGTTTTGAGCAAGTTTGCAACAAGCATTTCATTTTCCAAATAGTATATTCCATGAATCTGATTATTTTTCCTTAAATGCTAAATATCCTTGCTGCACAAATTCTTCCTTTCTCTTCATTCTCGTTCTCATTCCTTTCTCGTCATTCTCAAAGTCAGATGCTGATTCTCCTTTGTCATTCCAGTTGAATGGCAGCTTCAAGCAGTCCGATGTACTTGCCAAATACACCTTGCAGTGTCATCCTAAGGAACCCCTCAGAATGGCTGTATTAGAGATCAGTGGTTCACTGTTCATGGTCATCTCAAGCAAGCAGATCCTGTTCTTAGCTGGGCACCTCAGCCCCAAAAGTTACACCCTGGGCACCTCAGCCCCACCCTCAGCCCCAAAAGTTATACATTTGTCCCATGTGATGATACAGTGCTGTTTCCTATTTTCATAGCTGTCTGATTTATTCGGATGTGGTACCCTAATTGCCTTTGTAAATCTTGTGTTCTGTTCCCCAAAAGCTTTAGAATAGTTATACTCCATAAATTAGCAGACAAGTCAAATGATTAGATTGAAATTACTTTTCTGCTTGACTTGCATCTAAACTGTGTTTTAAATTTTAAACTCCTTGACCTTTTGTCATATTATTTCCTAATCTTAAACAACTTTTTCTGGAGCTTTTTTTTGCCCCCCACCACTGGCTTCAAAGACAAATTAGATTAGTCTCGACAGCTCTTCTAAGGTGTTTGCTTGTACTGTTTGCAGTGATTTGAAGACCATGTGTTTGCAACCATTTCTGTCTCCTCTTACATGAGTACTAATACTTGTTGATCATTACAGCTCTTGTGAATTTGGTATACAATTGACACATCAAAGCACAGCATAAATGCTGCAAGCTGTTGCAACAGAGTGCAAAAATAAAGCAACAGTTCACAGTTTTTAGGGCTTAAGTCTTAGAGAAGGAAGAAATATACAAGCAGTTTAAATGTAAAATACATTTAAAAAATCACTAGTTTCTCAAAGTTTGAAGTGTGTTGTGCTGTTACTAACCAAACAATATGCTTAGGCTTGAACTTGGAGGATTCAATGGGGTGGCAGCCTAAATACTTAATTGAAAACCATTTCAAGTGTGGCTTTGTCTGTGTTCAAATAAATCTTTTTTTTGCACTCTAGTGATTTAAGCTCAGTTCATGTTTTTGATGCTTTCTAACACTTCACGACCTTCACTGCAGTCACTGAGTTTGTATATTGCATTAGGATTATGCTACCTGTATGTTCAGTAAATGTAAGCAAGCCAACATCCCACTGTTTAGAGTATTCCAGTACTTCCCTGAATTTCAGAATTTGGTCTGTTTCAAGCTTCAGTGTTTAAAAAGCTCATACAGCCTCAAAGGCAAGCAAATGTTGCATGGTGTGAAGTTTTGTAGTGTGTGTTTTGCACCTCTCTCTTAAAAGGAAAGAATCTATAACATAAAAAGCTGAATGACCGTTTACCATCCTTTAAGAGGTGTGGAGTCCTGGGACCTTTCAGTTTGTCTTTGCTAACACTTGGCTGTCAGCTCATGATCACAAGGCTCAAGGAGGTGCCACACAGAAAACCCTTGGCTAGAAGTAATGCAAGTGAGTTGAATGGTTGGAAGCAGTGTCCCTGCATTAGACTTCTGAGGTGGAAAATAGGTTATCTTGGCAGAGTGGGATGTGAGACAACCGGTGCGCAGCATCGCGCTGTCTGTCCTGTCTGCTGGGATTTTGGTGTTTGTTTTGTTGCTTGGAGTGTGGTTTTTTTTTTTTTTGGTAAACACAAAACTTCATTTGAACTAATTTGACTGAGGCAACTGTCAGCTGTGTGGTTAACAGCCTGTGCTTCCATGGGTAATAGGTTCCAGATCCAGCCTGTCAGTCTTCATGCAAACAAGTGCCAGAGAAACTGGGAGAGGAATTGCTGAATTTCAGGGAGGAGGGAACTTCCTGTCTCCTTTTGGTGTGTGAGGAGTTTTAGAAAGAGTTTTCATTTCCTTGCTTGGCCTCAGGATGGTGATGACTTCTCTGTGGGAGAGAATCCTCTTAAAATCTTAGCAGATGCTTTAAATGTGGACAATAAATTCAGGGATGTGGTGGGGGAAAGTGAAAATGGTCAATAACTCAGCAATACCTCCTGGTGTTATCAGTACTTGCTTGTAGCCAACTTGGTAGTAAAAAATGGTTATGGGCTAACCAGTCACAGCTAGATGTCCTGTGTGTTTCTGGGGAAGGACAGATGCCAGCCACATACAGCAGTATTATCAGAGTTATGAATAACAATGGCCATTTGTGTAATTTCACAAATGTAATTAATTATGTTTTTTATAAATCATTTTTCATGTAGGAGAATGTAATAAAGACCTCCTGATCATTTTTTGTTCCTAACAGTTCTGTGCCTTTTCTACCTCTTGGTATGAAGAAGCCAAACAGTTGGGACAGGGCCATTCTTGGGATGCCTTTTGGAAAGTATTTACTGATGGAGTCAGTTGGCTGAGACAGGTTTTGCCCACCCTTGTTTTTCAGTAGGGAAGTTAGCATTGTGACAACCATGAATTTGTGAACAACTGATGTAAGGCAACATCGAAGGTAGATGTCTAAACTTTGAAACTTGAGAATAAAAATGCATCATTTCTTCTGTTCATAAACTGTTCATAGAAGATTGTAGCAGTTCTGCCTTAAAATATTTCTGTCAAATTTGCAGGTTATAAAGGATATACTGAGAAATATTTTAAAGGTGATCGCTGCCCTTGATGGAAAGAGTCGCTACAAATGTTCCAATGCAAGTTTTCATTTTCACTGAAATCTTTTATTCCTGGCACCTAATAATAGGCATTTCAGTTGAGAAGAAAGCTGAATTTCAAAGGAGATGCAGTTTTCATTTTATAAAATGTGTAGCAGCTGTCTGACTTTTTCCATTTAAACTGCAAAATTACTGTTGTAGACTCAATATAGAAATGACCAAAAGATAAAAAAGAGCTTAAGATTTTTGGCTAAACATGCTACTCTTATTTTGGTAATAATGACATAAACTGAGATAGGAATTTGAATCGTTGCATTGCAAAATATTTTTCTTTGTTTACATGCTGCTCATGCAGAATATACCCTGCCACAAAATTTTAGTAAGTTACACTATTACACAAATTTTCTTTTTTGTCAATACTTACTAACTTAATGTTAAATACAGAGAAGATGGAACAGAGGAGAGGAAGTTAATGTTCCTGAGATCTTCGGTGTCTGAGCTTCTCAAATTACTGATATCCTTTTTTTCTATGAGATCAGTTGTCTCCAGTAAAGCATCTGAGTTAAATGTTTTATTAGGACTGTATTTTCCAGCGTACTTTATCCTGGTATCGCTAACTAAGTAAAGAAATAAAGTAAAATGCCCACTCCTGTTACAACTGTAATAAAGAATTGGTAGTGCATTTCTGGAACATGCACACAGAGGAAAAATAGTTATTTTAATTTTTTTCTGTAAGTAATGCTCAGTTTCTTAAGTATTTCATGCTTAAAACAATTTGTAAAATACACTAAGTAAAATAAAATGCATTTGCTTGAAATTTACCAAGAAAAAAACCCACCAATCATACAAATGGTTTTGATGTCCTTTTCATCCATTTGAAATTTGTGTTACCTCATGCAGAACGTGGAGTTTTCTACTTAGTACATTTGCTGTCCTCTTCTTTCTGATAGCCTCAAGCCAGACCTGAATTCTGCATCTTTCTAATAACTTCATATACATTTTTTCTCAGATGCCTCCCCCGTGATCAAACAGTGTTGCTGGTGAAAGCTGGTGTTGCTCGTTTGGTAATTGACTCTTTAAATCCTGGAGGTTGCTGAGAAACCTCTAAAGATAAAGTCAGCACTTGAAGAGTTAATATGTTATTAGGAGGACAGGAAATCTGGCAACTATTGCAGAAACTAGACCTAATGGTGCACACAAACAATTTGTCAGTCTTGGTAAATGTGAATGGCTTTCCGCAAAGTGGCTGCGTTTGCTTTGTTTGAACGGCCTAAACTTTTCCTTTTCGAACTTTAAATCTTAGAAGTGAAATGTGATCCCCATATTGAATCAAAATAATTTAATTCAAAACATATTTTGATTGGAACAAGGCTGACGTGAAAAGAAACTCTAGAATAAAAAAAAAAAAGTTGAAAGGACTTTCTATCATATATTTAGCAGGAAAATTTGAAACAGTTCTAATTAGGCTGAAAAAACCAGCCTTCTTCATTGTAACTTACAAAGGTCATATATCAATGTTAAGGCAGCATTGCCAACTTGTGTCTGAAAGCCTGAACATGCAAACATCGTTCCAGTTGTTTAGTTTTGGTGGGTTTGGGGTTTTGTTTTGAATGCATGTGCACACACGTATTTCCAAGCCAGAACACGTATTTAAAGTACTTACCTGCTGCTGCAGTTATGCGGGTGTTTTGTCATGCTCAAAAAGAATATTTTTCACCTGAAAGTTGTGGTTGTGCTAGAAAAAAGTGTGAAATCCTAATTCTTGCTTTTCTGTTCATACATAAATATTTTTCAAGTGGAACATAAAAGAGACTCCATTTTAAGTGTTTCAGAGAAAATTCTTCCAGAGGGGAATTAAAATGTTTAGTCCATTAACGGTAGCAGGAAATTCTTTTTACCTGAGATTTATTTCTTACGTGCTGATGAAATGTATTTCTGGGTTTGTTGGTTTGGTTGTTTGGTTTTTTGTTGTTGTTATTTTTTAATTTTGCTTTTTGTTTTGTTTTTTTTAATTGAATAAATAGGAAAGATTATGCATGTACAAGCAGTTTTGGTTTCTCATCAAAGTTTCTCCTTTCATTTTAACATTTCATAAACCACATTTTGTATGGGTTGGACTCTTTTTCTGTTGCTCAAATAAGAGTTGCGTGCATGCTTTATGCTGTGCTTCAAAATTACTTTGCTTTAATCAGCATAGGAATAAGGCAAGTAAGTATGCAATTTATTTCTGAATAGCTTGACTATGAATATATATCTGTGCTGATGAAAAAAAATGCAGTTAAACCTTTCATCTAATTTCAGCATTGGAACATCCCAAACTCAAGCACAGTATATATTCATTTTTAATAGACATCACTTCATATGCTGTATTTCACTACATAAAATCTAAAGCAGAATTAAAAGTAGAGGGCAAAAGCCATAGTTGTCACTTCAAAGATACACATCTTGATTCCCAAGATATAATATTGTTTGGGAAAATATATAATGATAAATCTTTAGGGAACCTATTCTGGAAAAAGGAAAAATAATTCCCAGCCTGCTAGTTTTATGTTTTTTGTCATTCCATCCTTGTTCTGCCAAATCATTTATATTAGTATTAGACCGATGTTAGTCTTTGGTAAATTATTCTCTGTACAATCCTTTCAGAGAACAGGACAGAAAAAGATGCTCATAAAATAGTGAATTTCAGAGTTGTTCACAATGAGATAGTTTTGATTGCACATATTTAGTGGCATCAAGTTGTGCATTTGAAAATTATTTATGAATAAACTTAAATTTCCTAGTTAGATCAAAGCTTTTATTTGTTGATGCGTCTGAAGTGTTTCTACCTTGGGGAAATGAAAGTTACTAATAGGTGTTTGTGTTTGACATCTGTGTGCTGTACTTTTTAGCATATCTCAAGTGTTTTAGTCTCTGTCTAATAGATCTCATTAAAGAAACAGATATCAGCCCCAAGACGGTTTGTCAAAGTTAATATGAGTCCCCTGTGGACAGAATTGACAATCTGTGTGTGGCTTCACGTGCCTGCCTTTCCATGGGCTTGTCTGATCCGTTAACAATTGGACATTAGTCCCTGGTTTGTTTTGCAATAACCCAATGGGGTTGGATCTTGCTGTGTGTGCTGGACATTGTTGGGTGTTTCCTTGTTGTGCACATTTCCCTCAGAGCACAGGGTGAGCAATGTGCTCGCTCTGCCCTAGGGGTGCTGGCAATTCCTTGGTTTGCTCCAGGAGCAGCATGGAAGGATGTTCCTGTCCCATGGCTGCGTGCTGGGTTTAACTCTAGCCTTGACGAGCACTCCCTGTCCTAAGTGAAGCTGAGACTGAAGTAATCCTAAATGCTGAACCATCAATAGGCTTGGCTTAGGTTTGCAAGTGGTAAATGCTAACAGCAATGTTTAAAAAACAACAAACAAGGCAAATCCCCTTCTTTTTATAATCAAATAGTTCTGAAAATTGCAACCTCTTTATTTCTCGGATGCTTTCTTAAGGAGAGCCCATATTTAAATCTTCCAGTGTGGCTGCAAAGTGCATCACGCTGATCCAGCACATGGTGTTGTTTTCCTTGGAAGTCTGTTCTTCAGTCATTATACAAGCTGTTAATTATTGTTTCCCCATTGATTATGTCATAGCATAAGCACTTCCCTCTAACCAAGAGCTTGACTGTGAATCTGAAATACCAGGCAAGCTTATTTGGCCTTTGAATTTGTGCGCTGTGTGGTCTGTCCTTCGAGGTCCTGGTGCTGACTGTAGCTGGTTTTCAGTTATCCCTTTCACTTGGGATTTGGCAACTAAGAAGGTTTTTAAATGGCTTAATAAAGAAAAAAAAATCTGCTTTTGAATCTGTACAAATTTCAAATGTAAAATAATTTCAGATTTGAAAAAGAGAAGTAAGATCAGTATGGCTCCCAACCATTCCCGGAGAAGGCAAAGTGATTTAGTTTTGCTTTTTTTAAGGAAGAATAATCACATTTATACAGATGTTAATCTAAGGAGCTTGCAGTGATATTCCTTTAGTGTTTCAGGTCCAAATGCTTTGAGAGGGTAATAGGACTCATTGAAAATCTAGTTTTTGTAGAAAAGGAGAATGACCAACTTCAATACATGCTGAATATTTACATATGTATCTATAAAAAAATCTCAAATTCCTAACATTCTCATTTTCTTGGCATTAAATAGTTATAATGATAACAATAAGTATGTTCCAGGGTTAATTTTTCTATCTTTAGCAGGATAGAGTGAAAATTAATTTTTATCATTGTCATTTGCTGAGCCCTGTAGAATTTTATGGCTGCGCGTTGCAGTATTATGGACACTTGTGAGACTCCTGACTGGTTTTATCTTATTAAACAATTTTGAAATCATTAATTTTTAATTGGCCTGCTTGTGGTTTTTTATAGTTTTAATTGTGTGTCTGTGTCTAAATATTGTGTGTTTTTTAAATTAAAAAGAAAAAAAGTCCTGTCTAAGCATATATGTTGGAAGGTATTGCTGTGTGATCATCCAAACAGATACTATACTGTGTGGTGATTCATTTTAAAGAATGCTTTCAGCAATTCAGTATCCTAACAAAAGTAATAATAAAAAAAGAATGATATGATGTTTAAGATATGTACAGGTCTTTTCTTGATTGAAAGTTCTAATTAAGTGAATCGAGGAAAATTAACTGAAATTAGCTGTCAGAAAGTCACATTTAAATGAGTGATGATCTGGTGTGGCAGTAAACATTTAAATGATATAAATTGCCATTTAAGTGTATGGTTTAATGTTTGTCATGCATTAATATGACATGAGACTGCAGTGACAATCAAGCAGCTTGCTCTAATTTGAACATATTTAGGGCTTTTGTGTGGAGTGCACCACACAAATTAAGACAATTGCTGGTTTTATGTGTCAATTTAAATGTTGTTTTCAGGCATCGGTTAATGAAACAAACCCATCATTTTTGTGTGCAAATTGCAGAGTGATTTCCTTGGTTTTCAGATGAATTTCAACTTCCTCTGCTCAAAATTAGGAATTTCCTTTGCAAGGAAAATGCCATTCATTTTACTAGATGAAGAGAATATCTGTTTGTTATGTTTTTTCATTTGGTAATTCAAATCAGAAATACATTGACTCCTCTGTATAAAACAGAAAAAACAAATCCGGTTAGTGATTTAATCTATGCGAATTAACTCTTTAGATGACAATGATTTTTAGGTTGCCTTTTAATATAGTGTTTGTCAGATGCTCTTGTCTTGGGGATTGGGTTGTAACTGGATACCATCTTCAGAAAAGCAGCTTAATCACTCACTCAGTGTAGCACTTCTGTATAGGCTTCTGTATAGGTTTGTAGACAAGGAATGCATGAAAGTAGTGGCACTTTGATATTTCCAGCCTGTTAAAAAATTTTTACCCTAGCATCCCAGGTTAGTTAGTCCTGTTTCCCAAATTCTATCAGTCTTCTCTCTGGCTGTCAGAATCAGATAATCCTGTTGTTATTCAGCATGCAGAACACACCGGAAAGCACAATTTCATCTGGGGAGTTCATAAAAACGTAGCCTGTCTGTGTGTAAATGGACAAATACTTCCCACTTATTGCCTTTTTTTCCCTTTTTTTCCACTATTACAGTTTAAAAAGCAAGGTCTCCCAGTCAGTTGGAAGTAGGGCATGAGACTCTGGCATCTATCACAAGGCCCACCTTTCTTTTGGATAGAATCTCTAAAATAATCTTAACAACTCAGTATTTAGACTTAAGATAATTTTGCATGCTATAGAAGAAATGCTCCTGTGACTACCAAATGATGACTGTCTGGCAAACTCAAGTTTGTGTTTTGTGTGTGGTTTTTTTCACAGGCATTAGAAAGTGAGTTTGTTTCCTGTCAACTTCACCAGTGGATTGATCTGATTTTTGGCTACAAACAACAAGGGCCAGAGGCTGTTAGGTCCTTGAATGTATTCTACTATTTGACTTATGAAGGAGCTGTTAATTTGAGTTCAATAACGGATTCTGTACTGAGAGAGGTAAGTTTGTGCTTTATAAATACAGAATGGTCTCCGTTAACCACTGCAGTGTTGAAACTGTAAAGACTCCACATCGTTCAAGGCTTCTGGTGAATGTTCAGTTCCTTTGTGTTTTCTTGTGGTTTGGCCACAGGCCAGTCAAATGCAAGGTGCTTGAACCAGTTGTCACAGGATGCAGAATTAATAGAACAAGGATGTAAGTTGTTCTTAAACTTTGTGCACCTGGATTTCAGCCCAAGTTGGATGCCAGTATAAAAATAAAAGTTCAAGGATTGCTTCAGTTGCTGAGTTCAGTCATTTTTTTTCCCTGATACTGGATCTTAGTGGCAGTGAGCAACCTTGATTTGGCTTGTGCTTCTGAATTTACTTCTGCACTTTTTAACAATTCGCTTAAGTGCAGTCTTGCATATGTAGCAAACATCAAACATCAGAGTTTTGTAACCTCTGATACTTTCATTTGGTTTGCTATCAAATTAAGATAACTTGGCCCATATTTTTCAGATGAGAAAGAAAATATTTCAGCATTGCAAAGATCAGTAGCTTTACTCAGACTCAGCATCATTCAGAAAATTTATTTGCCAAAGTATCTCACAGAATATTGTGGGTTTAAAAGTTTCTCCTCCTCCACCTAAACAGCTGTTCAGAAAAGGGCAGGGTGGGGCAATTAAAAGAGATTTTTGATTGATTTTATGTCCTCTCTTCAGACACTGTATTGGTACCAAGTATAGCTGCAAGTGTATTTTTTATAGAATAAATGTAAGTGCTACCTTGTTATAAAATATTCTGAGTCTGTGAAAACAAAGTAATAAGAAACGTATCAACTGTTTTATTAAGAAGGGACACAGGAACTGGCTTAATACCAAAGTAATGGTTCAGTGTTGTCATTACATGGCTTACCATCAGTCTGCAGACTTCATCTTAGTCTATTTAAACCTAAAATACATATGTTGCACATAAATACCCTTAATTAAGCTAAGAAAAGGGATACTGGGACACATGGCTTACAAGAAAAATATCATCATCTGGGTTTGGAAAAGCTGTTGACCCAAGAGTCATCTAGTCGATGTTCACTGTGACGTGTTTTCAATTCACTGATAATGTTTGCCCACTCTACATTGGCAAGGCATTATTCTTACCTTCTAGGAGTATTTATTAAACTCTTGAAGTGTTTGGTGTTTGGCTAAAGTGTGAGCTGAAATGTAGACTGGACATTGTGTGTAATTTGTTCTAAATGTTGTTATTAAATTGAAGTAGCACTAGTAGCAGTCTCCCCATGCAATTTTTGTGTAGTTTTAATTTTTCTCAAACAGTTTTTTTATCACATTTATTGTGATCTGTTTTACTTGAGTTATAGCCTGAAAAAAAATTTTAGGACCAGTGAAGTTACGAATGTTTGGAAGTGTGGATCATCTCAGAGGCATTCACTTTGTTAGCAAATATTTTGAATTTGTCACATTTTTATTGTACATTGCTACAATGTTTCTTATTTTTTACTTGTTGTGTGCTGTCTGAACTGAACAAAAATGAAAACAGGAGAGGGAGAATTGCAGCGTTGTTGAGTTCACAATAGTGGAGTAGCTTAGCAGCAGCCAAATTTTGGAACACTTCTGATGGTGTCAAAAATACATGCTGATGAATGTAGGCAGCAGAGTGAACGGTAGCACTTTTGTTCTGAGTTGCTTGAAGGAATGGCCCAGTGGAATATTTTTATTTAGGATTTTTAAGCATGCCACTGAAACAGTGAAAGATCTCCTGTTCGGTTAGTTATCTCTTTCCATTTACATGTATTTTGTAAAGCATATTTGTTATTATGTAAATGCATATATATAGTTTTAAGTGACACATATGATCAGCTCTGATGCAAAACTGATACTGCAGAAATTTAACGACTCTCGTCATCAATGATGACTTACTCTGGTTTTACTTACGGCTAGAGATGAAAGTAATGAAAACTCTGTGTATTTCTGTGTGCATAATCATTCTATATCTGTGTGCTAAATGAATTTATCATGCACCTTTGACAGCCTCACCTTCTTCCTGCTTGCTAATCCATCTCCCTGAGGACCTTTGCTAACATTCTGTGCTGCCAAGCAGCTTCCATCAGCATTTATTTTTCTCCTTCAGTCAGCTTGCCAGAAATTATCTCCTCTTTTCCCCACCAAATTCCTGGTTAGACCCCAAATGAATTTCTGATGCGGACAATTAACAGTATTTTTAGGCAGGCACAGCACCTCAGACTTAGTATCTTTTTATTAGGCAAGTATTATACTGGATTTCTTGATTTCAAAAATGATGGGTTTGGCTTTTTCCTCTTGATGCAATTCAGATTTGGGTCTTTAAATCTTGACAGCAGTAGCAGAAAAAGTATTTGTATTTGCAAACCTAAACCAAAGAGAAGCTCCTGTATATTCTGAGAGCTGCAAGTTATTGAGGTTTTTAGGTATCATATGGAAATAATAGCAAGTGCTTCAACTATGGCAATTTCCCCACATAGATAGTGCTGAGCCTGGCCCGCATCAGCAATGAGAAGCCTATGATACATGTGTTTCTGAGGTGTCTCCACAGATACATGCATTGGGTATTGGTGACCTAACTCATCGAGGAGGCCACACACAGAACAGTGGTGGAAGGCACTGAGGAGTGGAGGGGTGTAGGTTAATGCAGAATTTCCTTAGGTCTCCTAAATGGCTCCAACTGGCACCTTTATTTTTATAGGCAGTCAGGTTATATATATTACAAGAAGGAAGTACTCGTCTAGGAAGGAAAACTACTTGATTAAAACCATATTCCACCTTTTTTTTTTCCCTAACTGAAAATGTAGAACTTTTACATCCTCCTTTACTGCTGTGAACAATTTTTTCCTGCCATTCTTTCTGCCTATGGGAATAAAGGAAGTAAAGTATTTTGAAAGGATCTGACTGCCATAATAGAAAATTTTAAACTAAAATGCAAACCATGGGCCACATGCTACCTTTTGGCAGATAAACCCTGGGGAGTGCAAAGCTTGCATAATTCAAAGGCAAATCTCAGGGGGAGGGGAGTAGATCAAGAGAGAAGGGTTTGGGTCGCAGCCAGTGGGGGAAGGGAACTGCGGCCAGGAGAAGCAGGATCCAGTATCCCTGCTGGCATATTGGTGCACTGCTCATCCTGCAGAGACCATCCCTTCCTCCTCCTCCTCCCCTCCAAGCATTTTGCCAGTGCTGTCATTGACTCTGCTCCTTGTGTGTCTTGCTGAGGGAGGTGACAGCTGCAGAGGGAAGTTGCTGTTCAGTGGGCAAGCAGTAAATATGTTTCTGGTGGAAAACACTGCATTTGCCAGCAGAGCTCTGCTGTGTCACTGCCTTCTGTTGACTTGCTCTTGAGCACCACGTTTTGATCTGTGGAACTCCCAATCACAAGATCTGCTTGTGGAAGGGCTCTTTTTTTGCCTGGATGGAAGGGGCAAGGAGTCATTGAGCACAGACAAATGTCATCCAGCTGTTCTGGAGAGAATTCATAGCGCCTTCTTATCACAAATTCTGCTCTCTTTTTGCCATAGCTGTCCAAGAATGGAGGAGAAAAAAAAGGTAGAATTAGCTCTAAGTCATTCAGACAAGTAACTGATTAGGAGCTGAAGCACAATCCACGCAAAATAATTTGTATCTAGGACTGACTGGTGGGTATTTCATCAGTGTTGGTCAGAAGAACAGAAATTCCTCCTCTCTGGTGTAGTGTAACAAAGGACGATCGTGAATGTGGGCTGCCCTCAATTACTACTTAAAAGTCCGTTTCTCCACTGATATCCCTATGTAGTTAGTGTAAACACTGGATAAAAGCAAAGAAAAGAAACAAAGTTGGTAGCAGGAAGATGAAATATTATTTGGAGAATGCCTCCTTGATTTGTACAGGAAGTAGAAATTGTATTTGTATATAGGATTTGTACTTCCCTACCCTTCAGGAAGCCCCCTGAATTTTATACCATGGTTATCAAAATACATTTAAAAAAAACAAAACCAAAAAACAAAACCGCCTGATATGATCTTTGAAGTCAGAAATTAAGGAAGACTAATAGTTTTTAAATTACCAATAATAGCTCTAAAAACAGAAGAAAAAGTCCCATTAAATTAATAACATCAAGTGATTTGCTTTTAGCCTTAGATGGTTCTATTGTTTTGTACCTCTTCTGAAGAGAAGGTATCTTTTTACTGCATGAAGGTGGTCTGTTTTAACATTAGCAAGCAACCTTTCTCCATTCTTTTGGCACCTTTCTTTCTATTGATGATACTTCATTTCCATATGAACTGAGGAGTTTCAAAAATTATGAAGTATCAGCTTCAATATAGCATTTGGCTTGGTTTTTAAATGTGCCACTTCTGATTATTTATATAAAAAAGATAATTATTTTATTTTCAGTTTTAAGGCATATTGCATAAATTATTTTATGGATAATAACTTTTAAATGTTGTTCAAGATTAATACCTTTGGGTAAGTTTTATGCATCTTAGGTCTATCTCTTATGAGTCTTATTTTATTTTTAAGTATTTACAGTTTGAAAGACTTCTGTGCCCAAAATAAGTTACAAGGATGTTTAGTTTACATGACCCCAGTTTCATGACAGCAGTAGCAAATCTGATATCTTATCCCAGAGAAAGCATTTTTAGCCTCTCCTTTAGCTCTGGTCATGGTGGGAGTTAATAACATATTTCAGCTCTAACTCAGCTGGAGAACCCTGACAACAGTGAATCTCTCACAGAGTATAAACACAATTTGTATTTATAACATAGTTAACATTTACTAAATAGTTGAGAAAACGATCAGTCTGGATTTACCAGGTTGGCCAGTCTTTTTTTGTGGCTGTGATGAGTTTTAAAATGTAGGATAAAGTGGTTATAAAATAACTGTCACAGAGCAGTAAATTTCCATGTGCTGTATTCGGTAAGTAACAAATTCATGCAGGCAACATTCAAAGTACCATAGAAAGCATCTTTGAATTGTCTCTGGCTGGAAGTGTGCTGCGCAGATGGCATGTTTGGTGTTGTGCAGCACAGCAACAGTGGAAAAGCCAAATAAGTGTTTAACATTGGTCTCATTTTAATTGCAAATCTGTATTAAAATATCCTTATATGGAACTGGAATTAAGAAGGCTGTATTTCAAGGAAGCACAGTGATTTAAGGGCTAAGGAGATGTGGACTTGGCAATGTATCCAAGCCCATGCTTTGGTCTTTTTCTGGGGCAGTACCCAAAGCAGGAGTGTGTAACAGAGGTTAGTGCCTCCTGTACCTAACAGGAGCTACTAGCAGGTACCACTGCTCAAGGAAATCAGCTTGTCAGGGCATCAGGACTCTCCCACGAAAGGATTAAGTATTTCCTTCTGGCACAAGGAGCATTAAATAACAGGATAAATAACAGAAGCATAAATAACACTTCTGTCACCAGTTTGTATCATTTACCTATTAGTTCTCACATCTCTGCTCACACTGTGACCTGCTTGTGGTGGTGGAGTAAATGAGCAAAACGAGCATAAGCAAGTGCTTACTGTGATATCGGGGAGGTGTGGCACTCCTTTGATTCCATTCAGCCTGGAGTTTGATGTGATGAATGGGGATTTATTGCCCTTTGTCTTAACTTATGTATTTACTACAATGCTGTTTACAAACAGATATGAAAAATGTTCAGCTGGGTTCTGATCCAGAAAAATATTTGACCTTGTTGTTCTCTTTTATTCTTCATTACAGGGTAGACTGTTATTTTACCTGCTGCTTCTGCTTCTCTATCCAGCAGGAAAATGAGAGATATTTTAGAGTTAATTTAATTAGGACTGAGAGGCTCCATGTATAAAGATTCAAAAAACTGGCTGAAGTAGTAAAGGTTTTTGGAAGAAGGTAACTCATGTGAATTAGTTCTTCAGCTCTGAGTGCTTTTTTTCCCTCAGCCTTTGATTGAAATTCAAGAGATAGAAATTTTCAGCGCAGTCAGTTCCCTCACCTCTTCTTGCTTGACCTGTCTTGGGGATCTGTCAGAGCCAGAGAGGTCTTGAGACCCCCTGGGCTCCTTACATTTTCATTTGTGCTTGGCTGGTCAGTCTTAGCTGATGTATTTGTTGGCCAGCATTAAATAAGAAAAGAGTAATAGAAAAGTAAATAAGGTGGGGATAAAAGTGATGTTCATAATACTTCAAAAATAACTCCTTTTGACATAAATAGTTGCTTTTTTTTAACTACTTTTTCCTCTTCCATATGTGGAAAGGATGAGATGTACTTGTATACAACAGCTACAGTTATAGACCAAGTCACTTAGCCTTGAAAGAAACATGGAAGTGAACAGGCTGCAGGAATTTTTTGTGTCATCAACATGCTTTGATTATTTGCAGCCTCTTTATGCTGTCCAAATGGTATCTGTATTGACTTGCACAGTAACTGGGAAACTAAACATTTTTGTGTGGAATGTTTTCATTCTGTGCGCTTATTGCAGCCCAGGGTGTCTAACCTGGGCGTCAGTGTTCGCACTGTGGCCATAGATGTGTGTGTTAGAATTTGTTATTTTAGTTGTTAGTTATACTTGATAAATAGCCACTGCTTGAGTGAGCAGGCTTGTGGTCATGCAAGAGATGTTTTCCTCAAGCAGTATCTAAAAGTCAAGTCTCAGTTAAATGCTACATTCTATTAAATAATAACAAAAAGTTCATTTGTTGCAGTAGAAAACTCTAAGATAGCCTTGCACCCCTAGTTTGTAAACAGCAAGTTTGGTCTTGCAGGTAGTAGTTATGAGAGTTTAAATAAATGTATTTCGTAGCTTAAAAAAATGAGTTATTTCTTTTTCACAATTGCTACAGATTCTGAAAGGTGATAACAGAAGACAGTTTAAAGACCACTACATTTTGGATTTTTACATCTGTGTATTAACCTCCTTCAGATTGAAACGTTTTATTTTAATGAAGCCTTTTTATTTAATAAGTTGAGATGACATCAATGTTTAGGAAATTCTCTGGAATGTTAACATATTGGATTTGATTGCTTTTTTTCCAGAGGAAAAAGTTTTATATAAGAAAATTTGAGATTGTTTAGATTTTTAGAGGAGCAAATGAGTAATGCCAGAAATTGAAGTTTGAGAATATTGTGCATGGCAGTACCACTACTTTCTCTGTGATAATTATTGATTTTAAATGAAAGCAGTGAGTTGCTCTCTTGAAATCTTCAGCTGACACAGACAAGGGAGATGGGAAGCAATTTTGGTTGTGGTGCCCAAATAAAACAGAAACTGTTGTATTTTAAAAAACTAATCCCAGAGCTGCCTAGGCTTTTGCTTGTACTGAATCCAGTTTTATTTGCAGGTCTTTAAATTGATCTTAACTTTCTTTTTGGACCCTTTTCCCTTTTTGTTTTGTCAGTCTCTTTGAAGTACTACCAGACCTGTTTTTGTAGTTCTAATGTTTTTTATCTGCTTCTTTCCAGTAGCCAAAGATTTAGGTGTTTTGAATGAGCACATCAGTGCTCCAGACAGAGATACTGTTTGAAATTATCCATGAACCCAGTGCCTCTGAACATTATTGAGTGACATTTGTTTCTGTTGGTTGTGTCTGCTCTGACTAACTGGTTTCTTTCAGATTGGCAGCTGGGATTACGCTGCAGTAGATGGACAGCTGCGTGAGCTGGAGATTGCAGCCAGGCCAGGCTGTGCCTCTGTTTAATATGCCTGGAATGTGTATGTTCAGATTGGAGCAACTTGCATGGCCCTGAGGGGCTTCTATTTGTATTCTCACAAACTGTGATTACTTCCTGTTTTACTTTAATGAGTGCCATGTAATTGTCACTCTGATTTGTCGGGAAAAAAATGCATCTTTTTTTTTTTTCTCACACAAAATTCTTTAATGTAGTTTAAGAGCTGGATTCGTGTTTTTGTTTGTAAAGATGTGGTGGAAGGCATCCTATGCTGTTCTCCTTTCTCCACTTTTCTGATGTGAACAGAATAATGTATTGTTCATATATTGACTTTCAAACAGCGTGAGGAAAAAAATGTAATCCTACTTAGGATAACCCCCTCCCTTCCATATATCTGGAGTAGTTTGGATTTTATAAACAAGTGGTTAGACCAGTAACCAATATCCAGACAACTCTGGTGTTTTCAACAGGCAGGAGGAGGTGAAACTGGGGGATGGTAAGAAAAAGAGAAATATATTACGCAGCAGATATATTTCTTGCAAGGAAGGTACAAAGAGAAAGGAAAAAAATGCTTAATTTCTATATCATAGCTTTAATTTCTCCTTGAATCTGTTGGTTTTTTGTGTAATGAGGCCCACAGTTTTGTTACAGACCTCGCTAGCACACAGCAGCAGGCAAAGGTTGTGCACTTTCTGCTCCATCCCAAGTTGCTCGTGTGCTCTAATAAGGCTCCCCTCAGCGGGCTGCTGACAGTATTTCTGCCCACGCTTCAGCTCTGGAGCCACAGCCCTGAGGTGCTGGGCTTGGAGCTGTACCTGCGTTAGCAGGCAGCAGCAGGAGCCTTCTGCATTCCGCTTGCTTAGCAGAGGGTACACTACAAACCTTTTGCAGGCAGGTTTAATGATACCTAGAGAACAACAGGTAACTCTTGGTCTTGTAGTGTCTTTTCCTTAGCCTTTATTCTGCTCCATTCTCTTCCTTGCTATTTGTTCGGTTTCAAAGGTAGCACAGGCAATTTTCTTAAATCAGTATGTTAAGTAAATGGGGCAGTGAGAAAACGTAGTATGGAAGCGATTCAGTACAAAATATTTGATTTGTGAAGTCAAAACTAGAGAAATAATTTTCTGGTTTCACATGAAGAAACTAGACTGTTCATTTTATTTTTAAAATAGCAAATAGGGGTGTGTGAATTTATGATGCTAACATTTGAGTGCTGTATTTTTTCCTTGGGTCAAGTGTAGTGCAATATCCCCAGGGCAGGTGTACAGTCAGCCAGCATATACATTGCCTGTGTCAGAAAAGCATTTTGCCCATTTTTCACAATCTTGATCTAATGGGGATTGGTAGGAAACAGAGGAGATGGTGCTACAAAGAACTTCTCTTTACAATCTTCTACCTCTTTTCAGCAATTTCATCTATTGTTATGAATTGTGCTTGCTCTCTGGCTAGTGTTATCTGTGTTCCTGTAGTCCTAGAGGAATTTAACCAAGAATATTCCTGAAGGGTGTAAGTGGCTCTCTCTGGTCAGAGGGGGTTTTCTGATCACTTGTTACCGGAGCTTGATTTTAATCACTGTCCTGTGGGGAGAGGAACTCCTTGGTTGGCCGCTGAGCCATTCAGCTTCCCTGTCTGAGGGGAAACTGTCCAACAGCCTGTGTTCTCTGATGCTCTAAAGCAACATCTGGGTGGAAGGAAGGGGAAAGCAAGCAATCATAATTGCATATCACTCAAGCCAATAGAAGTCACTGAGGAACATGTGTGTAAACCTTTTTGAATATTGAAAAGTGAGGTAGGAGTGGCAGAGAGCCAAAATAATTACTTTTACAAGGGCTGTTATTTTCTGGACATAAATACTGGGCGGAAAGATGGAGGATGAACCCAAAACGTTTTCTGTCCCTGACGTGTGCTGAAAGAATATGTATTACAATGCATGTTGTTATTTCGCCTGGGGTTTAAAATGTTTGGCAACAAAATCGTAGAGATTTGGGAAGTAACTGGGAATACTTTGGTGCAGATCTGTAAAAGAGCTGAGAGCAGCCCGTTTGTAGCAAATGGGGAGGTTGCAGCTTGTTGTGCCCTCAGACCAAGGCTTACATTTTGTCATGGGTGTGCTGTGCCCCTAGACTCCTCCGACAGTTCGGTGCTTTGTGTCTGAGGAGGCATGATGAAAGCAACTCTGAGCTAGTCCCTTTAAAGGTCTTTAAATCTGGAGTTAAATGGTGTATGTCTTGCCTTTTAACTGTTATGGGCCTTCATTTGAGGATTTGAGTTCAAGACTGGAGACTGTTTCATTCTTTCTCTGTGACACTCACTGCAGTTCCCCCTCCGCCCACCCTCTCTCATATTTAATTTTATAGTTCTTTCAGACATAAACATGAAAAAAAAAGCAATTTTGACTTAGTTTCTGAGTGTTGCTGCAAAGAAAAGTAACAAACATCTGTTTTTACCTTAACTGCATCCATATGTTCAACCTCCCCATCACCCTCCTTCCCAAAAAATTTACAGCCGTATTTGGTGGGTACTGCATACTGTGGAATTAACTTTCTTCACAGTTAGATGAGAGGGTAAGTTGAGAGACTGAAAATAGCCATACTAAACAGTGGCCAGGAACTACATTATAGCTAAGCCAAGATTTCAAGTTCCTTACTTTCCTTCTTTGCTTCCCTATTTCCCTTTTCTGCTTCTCACACCCCAAGAGAAGAGGGGATGACCTAGGAAGCTTTTTATGAATGGGTAAAATCAGATAAATGTTAAATTATGGAATTTGTCTATGGCTTTCATGCTTCTAAATTAATTAACATTCAAAATATAATGTTACATAAGTATGTGTTTGAGATGCATACTCTGTGAATTATTGTGAAGGGTTGCTTACCTTGTTTCATTTTATTACTTCGTCTTGTAGCATCTGGAACCATTCTGGCCTTACCAAAATTTTGCATTTGTAGATGATTAACAGGAAAAAGGCAGTTTTACTGAGGTATTTGAGAAACAGTGAAATAAAATGTGGAATGATACAATGTTTTACTTTGTGGCACACATCTTGCATTCAGCAATAAGAGTTTGTCAAGCTAAAAATGTCTTTTAAACAAAGGTTATGCCTTACGAGTTACATGGTGTCCTTAATAGACGTGAAACTGGTTGTGCAAATTTCCCAAACATTTCTACCTACAGTCTCCAGAGGACTCCTCTGTGCTCCAGAGGAATCCAGCAGTGTGAGAGTACATGCCCTTCCTCTACTGCTGGAGGAGCTGTGTGTCTCTTAGTAATACTGACTGATGCTGGTAATACTTCTTTTCAAGAAAGCTCATTTAGAGGCTGAGCTATAATTCATTAGAAAGGAAGTGGATGATGACTTTCTGACTGATGGACATTTTACTGTATTTTCTCAGGTGAGTAGTAGGTTCTTTTCTTCAAAGGAGATACTAATTATATCTCTGAGAAAAAGATTATCTGGTCCTACCTGATTTTCTTTGGCAGGTTGAACAAAAGTCTGAGTGGCATCTGGTGGCTCTTTCTGTTGTTATGTAAATTGAGAGAATGGGGATTGATTCCAGCTCCACCATCACTTTTCTGCTGACAGAGGGAGGTCATCTTGCATCCTTCTGTATGTGATCCTTCTGACTGAGACATCAGAATGTGGAGCTGACATCTGGATTGACTTTGAGTACAATCTGGGAAAAGGAAGGAACCATTTGGAGTTGCTAGTACACTCTCTTGGTCATTATTATAAAATGTAGAAGCTAAAAAAAGAAACCTTTACGTTTTTTTTTTTTTCATGGTAACCAGAAGGAATGCAAAAGATTTTTTTTTCCTGAAGTCTAGCCATTATGTCTAGACATATTTGTGCAAGTGTTGTTGCCTTTACTCAACATTTCTTCAAATTTCTTTTGGATTTCTGAAGACACCAGTAAAGACAATGTACACATACCAGTCAGTACCTGTGCTTTTATATTCTATGTACAGATCTGATGGTTTATAAAACCTTATTACCTGTGGTATGTCATGATCTGAATATGGATTTTTTTTCCAGTTCTGTTGTCTAAAAGGGCAAGATTGTATAGGGGGCTATAGCAGTCCTGGAATTGTAGGCTCTCATCTTTTGGAACAACCAGCTAGAACCTAATGAGTCTAAAGGACTTGTTTGTTCTGGAACTGTAAATCACAGACTCAAGCTAGATCATAAACAGAGATGTAGAAACTGTCTATTAAGACTGAAAATGGAGAATTTGTGATCCTCTGAGGCAGAGTTTAGCCAAATCATTGTCCCATTGGTCAGCAGCTTCACCAGGTATGACAGCTGCCATGTGAAAACAGACAGTGCCTCTTGACTGGTGGGTTGAGTAGAGTATTTTATACTTCTTCTGCATCAGTTTGGGCTCTTGTGATTATGAATGTATTTGAAATACTGTTCATCAATACATGACATCTTGTGTTTCATTTCCCCTCAGTACTGACACTCTGTAAGAGTGTATAGTTTCCAGAGATAGCACTGGGATTTAAAAGGCATACCAGATTTCAAGGTTGAGATAAAAATTCTGACTCTGTGTAAATGTTGAACATGAGCATTTGGGAATAAAAGTTTCTGTATTGATCATAAGTCAATTTACAAGGAAGTTAATAAATCTAAAGCAAGCAAATGATGAGCTTTATCTATTCTCAGTTCTAAAAGAAATGCATGGGAGTTGTTTCAAGAATATTTTATCCTCTATTTTTCTGGTTCTACCCTCGATGCAGGGCAGAATTCCCATTTACTAGTAAAAATATGCTACTTAATCTGCAAATAAGTTTAGGAAAATATTTTTTAAATCTGGCTGTTTTGAAACAAACAGCACTTTATGGAGAGGGTGGAGCTGCTGTCGAGGTCCTTTGTTAATGCCTCATGTCTTAAGAGACCTCAAAGCTTTTGTGACTCCCTTAATACCTTGAGTCACAAACCTCCGGATTTGAATTTTAATGTAGCATGTCTCATCTGCGGGAAAAAGACTCGTGTGGTCTTACTGAGGTTTGGTGTTTCATGAGTCTGATATTGCTGTGCTTCAATATGCTCACTGCATCACACTGTGTGTATGTCAGATTTCAGCCAGCTTTTTGCTAACTTACTCACTCACCAGTTCTTTGAAGATTATGGTGCTTCCCAGAGTGGGCAAGAGTGTTAGAATCTGTTCATAGACTAATTTTGATTCCTGCTCTGGTGAGTTCAGATGTTTCAAATAAAATAAAGTCAAGTGTTTTGGATGGCATGTTTACTATCAAGAGGATGATTATTTTAAGGTCTCAGGTGCATTCTACTTTTGGCTTTGTTATTTCTGTAACAGGAGAATGCCCTAATAATGGTCTTTATAATGATGTAAAAATAGTTCTTTGTAAGAATAAGGTCAGCATAAGTGTTATTCCATTGTCTCAAAAAATTTAAGGAGTGGCTAAAATAGAACAGGAAATGTAAGTGTAAGGAGCATTGAGGAAGGTTGAACCATGGAAAAGATGAATTAGGAGAAAATACCTGAGGCGTCAGCCCATATGCAGCCTGCTAGCCCACAGCAAAGGCATGGTGATTAGTTTAGCTCACAATGAAAGAGATATAAACTAAGCTGAATGATTTGAGATTTTCTGTAGCATTGGCCTGTTTCTGTGAATAGTGCAGGGGGCCAACCTGACAAGAAGTAACTTGTTGAATTTTGGCTGCTTCATGTTATCTTTAAACCAGTGAGTCAAGAGGTGGCAGCATGGAAAACTAGCTGGACATGCCTAGGGTAAGAAGTATAAGTTCACAGGTTTCAGCATAATTATTTTTAAGAAATCAGTAAGCATAATATTTTAATGTATTTCCTGTGAAGAAAGTACTAAAGCATGTTGCTGAAGATACAGAGAAACTTTGAAAACCCCCTTGTATTATGCCTTCATGTTCTCCTATAGTTTTGCTGCTGGTAGTTTAATGCATCCTAACATTGTTTGCTCTTCTTCAATAAACCTGGAAGTAAAAATAAAACCTCAGTATTGCTTTCCTCGTAGTTACTGCTGTGAAATGAAGCAATGGAGTTTAATGTGCAACACTTAATACCTCCAGAAAGTTTTTAAAAGTTAACCTTGGTTTTTGAGTTATGATACGAACAGGATAAGCCAGTGTTAGAAAGGAAAAATGGAGCCAATAAAGAGGGTTTCTGATTATAATAGCTTGTTTCTGTTTAATATCATTGAGCAGGATGAGGTTTTGCAGAATTTCTCATGGAAATAGCATCCACAGTACTAAAATGATTACCTCATTCTTAGTACCAGTGCCAAGCACTTAGCCCCACAGTGAACACACGGGGTTGATTTTCAACATGAAGCAAGCCAGAAGTGTGGAATGACATTTTCAGGTGACAGTTATGGTTCTATTGCCTGTAATTAGCACCTCTTAACATGCAAACCTGCCTGTGCCTTTTCCAGGCTGTGGAAGCTCAAATACGAAGTTTTGGACAGACCCCTTCCCAACTGCTCATAGAACCACATCCTCCCAGAAGCTCTGCCATGCAGGTGGTAAGTGCCATGTTAACTCTTTGTGACCTGCCTTCGTGCTCACTTCCTTTGCCATCTTACCTTTGCAGAACTGGACACTTTCACTTTGCTTTTATGTGGTTGTGGAATTATGTTGTTAAAACCAGTAGATGAGTTACGATTTGGTAGGAGTTGTATGCAGTGCTTAACCATTTTTTTATTTATTGCTGAAAGGACTGCATTGATTTCTAGTGTAGGCTTTTTTTTTGTCAGTGTAATCTAAGAACACTTCATCAGTTGATTTTGTTAATACCATACCTGTACAGGTGAGAGCCAGCCATCGTGGAGACAATTTAGTTAGTCTTTGGCAGATTCCCCAAGAAGCATGGATTTAGGAGGTGGAACTTCCTTGTCTTTTCCCCCAGGCATAGGTTTTTCCCTAAAACCAGGATTACTAGGAATTCATGAGCTGAAACTTACATAGCAAAGAATGTGACTAAATGTGTTTTGCAGTAGAGCTAGGGTGATAAAATCCAGGCAGTGAGCATTAACATGCTTTCCCTTTTACCTCTACTTGTGTCTAATATAATTTTATTATAAAAACTATTATTTTATTACTGATTACTTTTCATATCATATTGTGTGCCATCCTTGGGTTTAAAATATCATTTGTGTTGTCATAGGTCCAGAACTAAGCATGTTAAGTGATATTCTGACAAGTGGAGCAAATGGTCTGCTAATTCCCAAGGTTTTCAAAAGGTTAAGTTCCCTCATTGTTATGATGGACATTTTACACTGCAATATAAAAAAAAAAAGATATGTCGTATAGGACATGCAAGAAGAAAATATGTCCTACTCAAACAGACTAAAGTTATTAATTTTAAAACATATCTGAAGTGCAGAAGGTTTTAAAAGATTACACAGAAATGTGAAATGCTTCCAAAGTAGCTTTACAGACCTTGTGATGCAGGAGTCTCAGAAGTGTAAACTTCCTTCACAAACAGAGCTACTGGCCCTTCTGAAATGCATCACGTGTTGTACCTGAGAGCTGCTCAGCTGCCTGTGCCCCGTGCCCAGGCCAGCAGACACTGCAGGGACCTGTGTGTGTGTTTCAGAAGAGCCCTGCTAACTGGGATGTTGGGGAGCCCAGGTGCTCCCCTCGTGCAGCCACTTGCCATATGTGTGTCCGTCTGTCATGGTGCCATGCGCTGAGCGCTCGCTCTAATTTAAAGGGATTTGTTTCAGGAAGAGGAGCAACTCGAGAAGTTGATTATTGATGTGTTAGTCAGAGCCATTGTTATATAAATAAATTTGATACCAGGAAGCAGTTTGTGTGGTTTTATCATAATATTTTTCATGATGCTGAATTAGAGAAGATTTAGTATGTAATAGGAGAAATTAAAAACTAAGAAGTTAGCTGTTTCTAACTCCTGTGGTTTTTTGGGCTGGGATACACCCAGAAAAAAAAGCCCTTAGTTCTTCCCCTGCTGGTTTTGTGGATATTAATACATGTTTTGGTAATAGCACTATATTAAGTGGTTTTAAAAGTATTCCTGGAGCTGAAATACAGTAAGGATATTTTTCCTGTCATAATTTTGAATTATTTCTAGTTGCATTATTTACTGAGTTTTGTTTTCGTGTGTGTGTGTGTGCATGAATACAGCTGAATTGGAAGTTACCACGTGCTGTGTTAAGTGCACAAGCCATAATATACACCAGGTGTAGTAATTAGCAGTCACACGAAGGCTGCCTATTTGTCTGGTTTTGCTGCTGTTGCTGTATCCCCTTGTGTTTTCAACCATCAGATAGCTGGATTTAATTGAGGCCACATCAGATGAGGCATTACTGACACCTTTAATTGAATGAGCATCCAGGGAGGATTAACTCATAATATTGATTGGCTTTTAGCCACTTGCTCAGAAGGGTGTCTGGGTAGCTTATTAGTTGCTTTTATTTACACCTTTATGCAAAGATTGTAAATAGGAATTCAAAGAGCAATGTGTTTTTCTAAGTACTCTTAATAACTTTTTAAAAAGGAGTGATAATAAAAATGCAAATGTATTTAATTTTTTCATTCTGTATAAATATACATTAAATGTATGCACTTACATACACATATATGTAATGAAATATTGCAGGTGGCGAATAGCCAAGGACACTTCATTAGTATTCTGATTTGGTTATTAGAAAACTACAAATACTTGAGCAATGTGGCTACTGGTGACCGTGATGATTGTACCTCTGCATTTCAATGGGGTTCTCTTTTTTTTCAGGGGCACCACACAGTCATAAACCCATTAGGTGTTGCTTTTTCTCCTCACGTTTGATATCCAGATCTAAGGTCCTCAATATTTTGTTTTGATGTTTGCAGTATTCTTAGAGAACTTAGATAAAAAGTTAATAAACTCTTCAACTTACTAAACTAAAAAAACCTAAAACCCAAAAAATTGTGTTGAGAATAAGAGTCTGGATTCATTCCCTCCCTTTAGCATTTCTAGAAACAATGCAGGATAGTGTCTGTAATCATGTCCACTTTGTATTCTTTACAACTGCATTTAATTATGTTTGTCCTTTGAAACACATTTGCAGTGAAGTCTTCTACTTTGCATTCATAAATCTTATTTTTGTACACCAGAAATATATACAGAACATATATCTAGTGTATGTGTGTATCTGTTTATTTTAATGTGCTTTCATGTTCTCATCTGGCTTGTAAAGAATTACAGTCTGCCAATTTAATGCAACTTGAGACAATCTCTGGGAGCAGGAATTTCTTTAGCTCACTTTTTTTTGTGTTTTCCTCCTGGTTTGGCATTGCTTTCCTTGACATACTGTCTCTGCAGATAGGAAGGAAAATTCTTCTGGCAGAGATAGGCGATTGAAAACTTTTAGTTTAATCTGCTGTGATCTGTAGCAAAGCCTGTATACAAACACCCTGTGTTCAACAAAGCCCTCAGATTAATAGGGTACGTGCAGGGTATTCTGCCTAAAATGGTCATTTCCACAAGCCTGTCCACTATTATTGCATTTGCTTTTCTACTGTAGCTTCGATCGGATCTCGTGGGTTTTAATTCAGTCTTCCTTCTCTTGTCCTGTCTCTTCTCCTCCCCGTGTTCTCTTTTCCCGTGTATTTGGGTTCTTGTCGTGTGCACTCAACAGTATCTCCTCCTGCAGAGCCCCTTGATGTTCACAGAGCAAGCCCAGCAGGACGTTATCATGGTCCTGAAGTTCCCGTCCAACTCCCCGGTCACTCACGTGGCGGCCAACACCCAGCCTGGCCTGGCCACTCCTGCTGTGATCACGGTCACTGCAAACAGGCTCTTTGCTGTGAACAAGTGGCACAGCCTCCCTGGTAAGTACATTAAAGCAAGAAGCCTGAGAAACCCCTGCCATCCAGCAGCACTTCTCTTGTCTGTTGTCACAATTTGCTGCGGAATTGTTGTCGTTGAGTTTAAAGTGGAAAAAGCAAATCCAGTTCATTGACACAGCAGTCTCTTCTCATGTGGGCTTAGTTTCTCCTTGGAAAGGTAATCTGAACTATTGCAGCAAGATGGGTAGCACACCAGAGGTTTGTAAAAACGATATATTGCTTTCTAGGCCATCAGGCACCATGCAAGGAGACGAAAACAGTCTATCGCTATTTGGTGACTGTAAAGGCACACTCTTCCTCTTAAATTTGTCGTTCTGCCTGTTGGGAGCCTGAACCATATCATGTCAAAGGCAGTTTTAAAGCATTAGAACTTGTCTGAAATCTTCTCTGCCAGTTTTCTCTCGATTATAAACTCCATATTCTGCTGTTAAAGCCACCCTATGAGAATTAGAGAATAAAATATATGAGAAGTCTTATCTTAAACATCCCAAAGTTACTTATGTAGGTGGTTACACAATGTCAATATGAAAGGAAAACAAAATAGCCATTTGCACAGCAACTAACAAAACTAATTTTCCTTTAAAAATGTGCTGTACTTGAGAATATAATTCTGTTTAATTCTAATATTCTTCAATCTTAAAGGCATCCATCCTCCTTTCCTCGACTATGACAGTCCTAGGCCCAAGCCAACAAAAGAAGTTAATTTTGGTGCAGTGCAGTGCAGTATATTTGGTCAATGACTTTTTAAGAAAGGGGGAAAAAAGACCTTCTACTCAAATAACTTAAATAGAAGATACTTGTACCAGAGAAACACTTACATGGTTGAAATTCCTGCTAAGAAATCTTGACCCATGGTCCTTGATTACTTTTTGAAAAAAGCCAGATGACTCCCACACTTTTTCCTAATTCTTACAAATTACCTCTCAAACAGAAACATCTATGTATTATTTCACCCGCCTGAGAAATGCTTCAAGAGAAAGGTGGGAAGGAAGGGGGGAAGGGAGACTTGTCTAAGATAACAAGTTGTGAGCAAGAACTAGTTACAGGGCTGCCGAGATTTCTTTGAAAGGAGGATGACAGTATCCTCTCATGCCTTGGATGTGTGACCATGGGCATATAATAGTCAAGGCTTTTAAAAAATGGCTTTTGTGAACATACAACAGTCATGGGAAGAAGAAGATGCTCAAAAGTGGTAGGAGTTGATTTTGATCGATTCTGCTGGTTGATGATCCTGGAGCAAGCAAGCAGTTTGGCGAGTGTAGCAATCAACTGGTTTGAGTTGAACAGAGCTTTCAGATTTTTCAGGCTTTTCCCTCACCACTGAAAGGCATAACAGTAAGCTGTGCTTTTGAGTCACTATTTTTTTGTTCCGAGGCACTTTACGCTTGTCTTGCCACTACAGAGAATTCAGGAAACCCACAGATCAAGACAAACAAAAGCCAACCATAAAAACCCAGCAAAAAATCACCCCACTCCTGTAAGAGCACACATCAGTTGCAGACTCTTAAGAGAGTACTGTGCTTAAGATATCTGGGTGTGGACTCCTGAGCCTTTACTATTGTTGATTTTCAATTTTATATCAAAATGGGATCTCCTAGGATGAGAGGGCAGGTATCATTAGTGCTCCATATCCCCCTGCTGTGGGCTTAGCATTGTCTTTGTTAATGAGGCATCATGATAAAAAAGTTAAGTTGCCAAGTGACCAGTTGTCACTAATGTGTAATTAGAAAGCCCATTCCTGCCTTTGAATATGAATTTGGTGGCTTTGCTGACATCTAATGGCACTGATAGCCAGCAGGATGCTCTTTTTCCTCACGAAGATTTCATGTTTTGTTCTGTGTTGGCGTTTTGCTGCAGTAGACCTTTGAATTTACTTATGAATCAGTTATTTAAGAACTCCTTGTATTGATACTGATTTCTGTATTAAGCTGTGGATGGTAGGTGGAAAAACCATATGTCTAAGTATTTAGCCATTATTTCTTGTTTCTCTTCCAAGAAGGCATTGTGGGCTGTTGTGGGGGGTTTGGGGAGCAGTTTACTTGTTTCTTTGTAGTGAATCTGTGGGGGAAAAAAAAGATTTTCTTTTTACACCTGCAGGAGAATTCAGTACATAAGCATTTTACTGGTATGCCAGGTGCCCAGATGAAATGTGCTTGGCTGAATTAATATATTAACTTCAATGCAAACTCACAAATAAATGAATTTTGGTGATGGATGAATCCTTAAATACTGGCTGACTACGAGAGGACTATGAGATTTGCCTCTCTGCATCATAAACTGACTTTTTTAAAAAAAGGTCCTTTGTGCTTCAGTTGTTCAAAGCAGTGCTTTAAAAACTAAAGAGGAAAATAGTATTTGCTACAGTCAGCAGATGGTTGTCACATTTTGTTTTCAGTCCTCTTTACCACTTAATTTTGTTTTGTTGCGACAGGAGAGGTTGCCAGTAAAGCATCTGCTAGAGCTTATGGCTCAGGACCAGAGCTGCTGCTGATGGCATACATTCAGAACAGCCCTAATCTAAAATAAATGTTTAATAAGCAGCCTGCAAAAGCACCTGGATTTTTTTTGTTTTTCATTCAACTGATGCATAAGAATCTTGAATAGTTAAAAAAAGGGCGTTGCTTTGATTTATAAAATACGTGGCTTTATGTGTTAAAAAAAATGCAAAGTTTTAAAATCTTGTTTCCTGAATTCCAGCTCATCAAGGTGCTGTACAAGACCAGCCTTACCAGCTGCCAGTGGAAATCGATCCTCTCATAGGTCTGTCACTTCCTTCTCTCTTTGCGATTCATTAAGCTCTGTATGGTGGCCCTGAAGTGTAGATTACGGTTGTTTTTCACTTGCTGGTTGCTGGGAATGGAATTTTCCTGATAAACCATTTGCATGCAAATTGGAATGCAATGAGCTGTGGCTATGCTGGTATTTCATCAACTCCCCCTCGTTGGTTTGCCTAATTTGAACAGGCCTAGGACGCGTGTCAGTGAAAATTAATATGGATGCTGTAATAATGTGTGATTGAGAATGTGCATGAAGTACTGTCAGGATAATATTGGATCTTTTCATCACTCAGACTTGTTGATGAGCAGGAGCGAGGCACGTTATGATGAATCGGTGCACTGGTAATGTGATGGAGCTCCTTTGCTGAAGAAATTTTCATAATAACAGTGGGGTTCTTAACTGCACAGTGTTGTGAAAAATAAAACCATGGTGCCAGGGTTTCATCATTAAAGGAGATCAATCCTTTCTTCATAGACCTGCTGTTCATGCTGAGGGGATTAATGTGTAATTGCAAAGCGGTTTCAAAGTTGAAATATATTGCCCACTCTGGTTTAGTGTTGAGATATTAGTATTCATTTTTCAAGGGTATTGCATCTTTTGATTGGCTTCACCAGTTAAATTTGTGTGTGTTTTTCTTTTATTAAAAAGGGGTGGATGAATGTCTCTCTTTTATTTAATGACTCAGTGTAATAGATACAATTGATGACTTTTTATTATAGAGGTTTATCAGTTTATAAAGCTGATTTTTGTATTAGCAGGGTTAGAGTTTGGTCAGTTCTTTCATTACAGGCCTAGCTTTGGAGAGTGCATATTTGGAGTCTGTAGCATGTCAAATGGAACCTTAAAAATGATGAGAAAAGAAGAACTCAAGTACCTAACACCAAAACACAAACTAGCTGTAGGATGGGAACAAAGAAGACAGGATTCTGTGCCCCCCCAATTTTGTTAGACTTTGAGCTTAGTTTAAAAAAACAGCTGTTTTGGGGTGGTTTAACTGGAAAAGAAGTGGTGTGGCCAATTCCAGAAGTATGGAAAAAAATCAGAGCAAAGATGAACTTGCCTGGATAGGTTAGAATGACAGGTCTGTCAGCCAGTGAGAATTGAATTCAAAACTAATGTGCACATCCCAGTAGGAAGTGCAATATTTTGGACTGTACAAATTCTTCCTGTGTAGCCATTTTGCTGGGTAAGCTCTAGGATGATTAAACCAGGAACAGTGGGGGCATAGGAAACCATGTTATAGAGGTGATAAAATTAAAATGTTTTTTCCAAAGTTGCTGAAATTAATCCTCATCTGAATAATGCAATAGTTATTATGAGGCACACACATGCTGTAACTCTCCTTTCCTTCCTGAAAGAGATTTTATCCAAAAAATGTTTGGAGCAGGAAATACGTGTTCGGCTTTAAAACCTAGTATCAAGTAGATCTTAGAAGTGTAAATTAAAAAAAACCCCAAATCACATTGGTAAAAAGACCTTTAATGTTTGCATTCTGAAAAATGGTTTAATATTCTTTTCCTGCAATAGATCTCAAATCAGGCTTGTGATTATACTGGACATAGTTTAAAAGGTTTAAGACTTTCTTTGCCATTGCTAAGTAGCATCACTGGGTGCAAGTAAGTAATTATGTAGGTAATATTAGAGGTTTTTAATTGTGGCTAGACACATTTACCTAGAAATGGCACCTAAGAGGACCACAAAATTACACTTTTATGGTTATGGCAGGAGTCTTGTTGCAGTCTTAGTCGTAAGGAGGGATTCCTGCCCTCCTCATTTTGCCAGTGTACAGGAAGACATAAAACAGCAATATCTGATATGACACAGATCCTAGACCTCTTTTTGAGGCGAGGTTTTTTGAGACTTATCCTTATTGAATCCATTGATCTGCATGTCTTTTGAGGTTCCTTTGCTGCTATTTTGTCATACAGAGCAGTTCTCTGTGCGTTTATAACTTGGTGTTGTTACTCTTTAAGTGGCCCCAAGATCAGCGAAGGCCACATTGGTGTTACCTGCAGAAAGCAAGTGGCAACACCTTGCTAAATTATTTGCTACCCATATGGACAAAACGGTATCAACATTTTAAATATAGCAAAAGCATAAATAAGTGAAGGATTTGATACAAAATAAATGGAATAAGCCCAAGGCTTGGGAGATAGCTGGCCTGTGAGAACGGAAAGGAGTCAAAGAACAAAGAGTAAAGAACACAGAACCATGACAGAGTAGGTCTGGAAGACCACCTGAATGGAAGTAATGGTGCTCCAAGTAGTTGGCAGACAACCCCCTGGAAAATAACGTGCCTGGGATGGAAATCAGATTCCCTCAGGAACACAGAAAGTTCTTCCTACAGTGCAGGATTTTCATTATATATATATATATATATCTGAAACCTATATATCCATATATATATCTATGGATATGCACGCCTTATTAATCTAAGGAAAAGATATAATATGACAAATGTGTTCACTAATTGATTCCTGTCCATTCTATGGGTTCCCAATGGAAGAGTATCTCAGGAAATAAAACATTCAGTGATCAAAATAAGGCAAATAATTTCTCCCAACCCTGAAGTTAATTGTGGAGATAAGCTGGTTAATTTCTGTGCCATGCTTAAAAAAATGTAAACAGTAGTGATGTTTACTGAAGTTTTTCTTTTTTTTAAATGGCAGTGCTTGCAATGAAATACAACTGATGTACAATTTAAAATCATGATCCTTTGTGTGCTGCATTTGAACCACTACGTGGTTTGTGTATTGTCTTACCATTACATTCCTCTGCTTTGTTTGTAATTTTTAATTTCTTGTACTGGAAGATGGAGGGAAGGAATCTTAAAACATTTCTATGTGCTGTTGCCTTTGTGCAATCTTTTGTTTATTTCTCAGCTGCGTGTCACTTAAGAAGGGGTTTTCTGTTTTGGAATATATACTACAAGGAATTAGCATTGTTCCCAGAAGTGTAATGAGCATTTTATAGTACAATTAGACAGAAAGTGTCGCTATAACAAAAAAAAAAAAAAACCCCAAAAAAAAACCCCAAACAAACCAACAACCAAGTTATAGAAGTGAGGAATGTATTTGGTGTGAATGTAAGTTTCTAAATTGTGCTGTTCTTCTGTGAACATGGATGCTAAAATATCTTGGTCTGTGTGTTTTTCTGTTTAGCCAGCAATACAGGTATGCACAGGAGGCAAATCACTGACCTTCTAGACCAAAGCATTCAGGTACATTCCCAGTGTTTTGTCATCACCTCTGACAATCGTTACATCTTGGTGTGTGGCTTCTGGGACAAGAGTTTCCGTGTTTACTCTACTGACTCAGGTAATGTATTTTTAAAGTATGGAAACAGCCTAAAAGATTTTTCTTTTTATTCATAACCAGCCTGCTGCTTCAAATGAAGGATGAGTGGAGTGTGTATTTATTCCCCTATTAATAATATTTGTCAAATCTTTCCTTGCCTACTGCTGCCATGTATTGTGTATCATTTTAGTGGAATTATGGCAAATGCAAGCAAAAGAGCTCTGGTTTAGACTGAGCTTCACACTTGAAACTTATAGGACAGGATGCATGCTCTTGCACTGTAGTTTTCACAGGTGAGAGTTTGTGTGAAGCCTGGCATATCAGGAGAGTTAATTATTCCTAAAGTATTTACTTGAATTTAACTCTGTTTGGTATTCAGCACCAGAGAACTGGGGTTTTTTTCAGGAAATACAGGCAAGTACTATAGAATAAGAAGAAAAGTCTTAAAATCTGGTGAAAGAATACTTATGAAAGCCTTTGAAAGCTATGCCATACTAGAAGAATTGATTTGGAGCCACAGAATTCTTTTATATAACATAAACTGATCGATATAATGGGCAGCAGTTAAATTAGTCTGTCAGCTGGAGTGCGTCCAAACCATTGAAGTCATGCTAAATAGAAAAGAATCTTTCAGTGTAGGAGCTACAAGAATTTAAAAGCCATGGAACTCCAGGAAAAAAAATAGGTATGAGGTTTTTTTTCCCCTTTCATTATCTTATAATGGAAATAGCAGCCTCACCGCAAGGTACTTCTTTGGGATTAATGATCCGGTGTGGTTAATGTGTGTGTGCCATCAAGCTTTCCAGTAGGTTATTAATCCCTGGGGAATATTTTACATGTTTGTCATCGTTTCCTAAATATATGGTTAACAGTGTTTTTCACACTTGGCAAACCAAAATGTCTGACAAAACAAAATGGTCTTTAATGAAAATCTGTGAAGACCTTGGATCTCATGGCATACTTCAGTATTTCTGTCATTTTTACAATTTTAAAGCCTTAAGTATAAAGGAGAAGTTCCAGTTATGTAATATTAACACACAATTCACCGTACAGACATCTTGTTAGACCCTTCCTAGGTTAATTTTCTGATTGATGAAAATAAATTTACATAAAACTGTGAATTTAAAGTGGATCTTCAGAAAGCATAGCTAGCAGTAATAAGTATTCAGTGTATATTCTTGATTTATATGAATAGAAAATAATTCTATTATATCAAAGCATGTATTTTACTTTACACCTATGGAAGAAACTTGTATGGTTTTGGTGGCCTTGCCCTGTATCAATCTGAACTACAAATATCTCTAAGTTGTTTCCTCTGTGTATGGCAGATTCACCAGGCACTTTGCTACTACCATATCTAATCAGGGTATAAACCAAAATACCATTGTCAGAAAAGTTTCAGATTTGTCTCTTCTATTTTTCAATATAGCAGCTCTAGCTTAAACGAAGTGAATTTGGATGTAGTTTACTTTGCTTCAAATTGAAATGAGACTATAGTAGGGAAATACTTTGAAATCAGCAGGACATCAAGGGGGAAAGATGATGTGATCAGTAATGCATAAAGGCAAGTGATCACAAGTGTTGAATTCAAATACATTTTAGCACTTGCACCAAAAAAAAAGAACCATTTTCCTATCAGATCACGGGTTTGTTTGTTTGTTTTTAATAGGAAATACTTCCAAAATAAATCATGGGTTCTCAGCACAGCCAATATAGCAGAAGCACAATAAAACCTTCCTCCAGCAGTGGGAATGCTTCTAGATAGTGTTTTAGCTTCAGTACTTCAGACTTGAGTCTTATTTTTCTTTTAATTATTTGTTGCACAGCTGTCAAATAAAACATTAACTAGAAAATTTGTTCTGTCAAAAAGGGATATCTGAATGCAATTGGAAAAGTTTGATATTACTGCATAGGGAGGACAAAGGAAACAGAAAAGTTTGAGGAACTCTTATGAAATTAGTCATTATTTTTTAGCAATATAAAATAGCAAAATCTTACTTCTTGCTTTGATGAAATTCATTAAATCTTATGCTGCACAGTAACAAAATAAAATTAACCAGGCAGGAAAAACCTTGTAAAATGCTTGTTTTTCAGAACAGAACTTAAAAAATTAGAAATTGAGAAGGAGAACTCAATAACTCAGTAATGCTCATAGTATAAACTAGCGTTCTAAAAGTATAAATTACCCCAAGTAATGTCAATACAACTGAAAAATACATCACATAATTATTTGATCCCTGAGTTACTCCCCCTGCACTACAAGGTGCCTTAATGCACACAGTAAGAGCGCAGCCAGGGATTTGCCCTGTCCACCCAGAAATGGCTCATGTGGTAGAGCTTCATCTCACAATTTCCCTTGGAAGGTTAGAGCAGGCTTAATAAGTTTTGCCAGTGTTTGATTTTGAATCTGATGTACAGGTTTGCTTTAAATTGCATCTTGTTATTTTATTTTTTCTTCATGTACTAAAGTAGTTTTCCCTCTTTTTTGTGGATATTCATATATATCTTGTTTGGGTTTTTTTTTCTGGTTTTCTTCACTTTCATGCAATTACCTTTTTGATCTTGTTATAAATTGGGCTGTTAATGCTATTTTTGTTCTTTCCTCAGTATCACTCCCTTAAATCTTTTATTCCCATTAATTGTTACTTAGTGGCTGGATACTAATACAGTGCTGTTCTGTTCAAAAAGAGGTTGTGAAATGTTCCCTATTATCCATATTAAGGGACAAATAATTTTTAATTCATGCACCAAAATATTTTATTAAAATGTGCTTGAGTCCCAACACTGATCTGTGTTACTTATTATTTTTAAACACTTTTCAGAACATTTTATTTAATTTAATTTTTATTATTTATATTCAGAAACGCAGTAGTCTGTATTTCCTGTTTCTTTTTTGGCCTGTCTTTTCAATCCTTCCAAAGCCATCACTCTTTTTCCCTTCTGTTCCTCCTTGTTCTTTATTCAGCCCAAAGCACAAATGGGTGCATGGTCATTTGGGCTGAGAAAGCCAGGGTCACACGTTGGAGGCATCACACATCAACACTTCCTTGTGTCATTGGTGCAGAATTTGTCCTGGCCCCTGCTACCTCAAGGGGCTGAGTAGGTGCATGAGAAAAATGTGTGTTTGTGTTCCTGATACTGCTTCTTCAAGATCTGCAATTGCTGGGCTTCAGCTGAATAAAGTATAACATTGAGAGACAGCAAGTTTGTTGGTTTTTTTTTGTATGGATTGTGTGGACTAACGCACTTTTAAATAAATTCCCACCAAATAAATGAAGAAAAAACAGTACTCCCCACTGTAGTTCTATCTTGAACCTTTTTTATTTTTTGGATGAAGAAAATATTTCTAAAATACTTTATAATGTATTTAATTTGTCTTAGAATAAGAGGGTAGTTTTAAAAGAATCAATTTGCTGCATTCCAGGTAAACTGATGCAAGTAGTGTTTGGCCACTGGGATGTTGTGACCTGTCTGGCTCGCTCCGAGTCCTACATTGGAGGGAATTGTTACATCCTCTCGGGATCCCGGGATGCAACCTTGCTGCTCTGGTACTGGAATGGCAAAACCAGCACCATCGGTGACAACCCAAGAGGTAAGGAAAAAATGAAGAAAACTTGATTTATAAGGAGGTTGTCTCAAAATGCCTTGAGCAAACGCTTCATAGGATAGAATTTTAGATAGGGTGCTACATGTCCAAACCTCACAATCACATTCGAGGCATTCTGATTGGTTCCAGGGCAAACAGCAGGGCTCACACCATATAACCAAACCAATAAGGCAGAGTGACCCTGCTCCAGTCTCATTCCAGTTTAAGCCCCTTCCCACCCAAACTCACCTTGCACTTGCCAAAGTATTTATTCTCTTCCATCTTGTACCATTTCCAAGGAATTCCTGAATCCTGTCTTTTATTCATGAAGATTCTTTCTTTTAACTCCATAAAAAACAGTGAACCACCAAGACTGTACAACCTTGTATTATGTAACAGGAAAGCTAGAAAGTGATCCTGGTTTATGCTAGTTTCACTCCACACAAAAAAAAAAAATTCATTTCTGATCCCCGAAGCAAAGAAAAAGAAAGATATGCGGTCTTTTTGCATGAGAAAAATCCTGGAGTAAGCCATTTTACAGGAATGAGGGGCTTTCAAGACAACTTATGAGAGCTTATATACCTAAATTTTGGGGCACATCATAGCCAAACAGAGGTCCCGTTCAGCAAAAAATAAAATGCCCTGAGGGGGAGGACTAAGAGGAGTATATTCTATCCTATGAAGAGTATTTCTTAGGTTTTATTCCGCTCATTTAAGGTCTTCTCTGACCCTGTTTAAATAGTAGTAAAAACTGCTCTGCAGAGGGCAAAATGGACATCTGGAAAGCAAGAAGGGGTATTAGATCTGTCATATATTGCAGTTATGGCTGGCACACAGTTTTATATAATCGAAACAATACCTGACATCTTCCAAATTAATCAATTTGGTAAAGTTGTGTGTTTCGTATTCAGTCTGTTACTCATCTGGAGTTACTTGAATTTGAAACACAGGGGTGGCTTGACTGAAATTGCATCCTGTGAACGACTTTGAAGAAGCACAGCTAATTAATATCAGAACAAATATCTGAATTTAACTTGCAAATTATTTGATGTTAACTGTGAAAGCTATTCAAAAGTTGAACAAGATGCAGCTCAGTTCACACAATTGCAGAATCTCAAGGCAGAGGATGTGTGAAAACTATCCCTATTATCCTTCCAAGCAGCTCTGCTCAAGAGATGGTGGTTTTTCTGGGAAGTGGCTAGCAGAGTTTGAGTATCTTTAAGTAAATATGGCTTTGCTTGAGGGAAAAAAAAACCCTGTGAATACTTCATTCATATTTTGCAGTCTATCAATTTAAAGAAGATGCAAACTTTGTTATTTTTGCAGACCTTGTAAACTTGGAAACTCCAAAGAGTTTGCAGATTCCTAAGTGTGCCTGAGAAGTTGTACTTGTCCCACATTTGCCAGGCTTGCCTGCTGTGTGAACAGGACCTTGAGGCTATGGTTCCTTGAGCACCCTAACAGATCATTTGCTGGGGTTCTGTACCTACTATTTGACTCAAATACGTAGATTTTGTCACAATCTATTGACTGTCTTCTCTAATGCAGATTTTTAAGGTATTAGAATTTTGCAGTTTTCAGAGGTAGTGCCAGGTAATTCTAGCTGTCTTTAAAATCACACAGTAGCTACCTCATAAGTCTCTGTGCTTGTAGTTCTATTAGGCTTGGACTTTAAGGGACTTGCAATGGCTCCTGTGTTTACCAACTACCTTTAAGAAAGGTGGGGTGGTTTTT